>JAGDQP010026158.1:417-26194 GCA_022664845.1 Lepisma saccharinum
AAATTTCAGGTTTCTATCTTGAATAATGTGGAAAATGGTTTTTGGCGGCCATCTTTGATCTAAAAAGGCGATTTTTCAATTTTTTAAAATATTTGCGTAATCTATTCGTCAAATTATATCTTTGTACCAAATTTCAGGTTTCTATCTTGAATAATGTGAAAAATTGTGTTCAGCGCGCAACATGCGTTTCTTTTTAGTCGTGCATAAAAAATCTTTTTTTTTTAAAAATAGTAATTCATAAAACAAAATTGTCTTTAGATGGTTGCAGTTCTTGCCATTTACATTATGTATTCTGTAACAAGTGTCTTTGAAAATGTACTTATTGCGCGCCTACATGCTTTTCTTTCTTGTCATGCGTAAACAAAATATTTCTTTCTTTTTTAAAATAGTAATTCATAAAACAGAATTATCTTTAAGTACTCGCAATCAACGCCAACTACGTTACGTATTCTGTTTAAATTTATTTTAAGGCCTTTAGGTAACTATGGCTCAGGCCGTATGGATAATATTGAAATAAATTCACGCAATAAACAAAATGCAACAGAACGTAAGCACCCCAACAAAATCTACCTTTACAGTGTTTGTTCACCACAACACCAAGTGGTATCAGCAGGCATCAATTCCACAACCTCTAGCACCAAAGGTAAGTGCTCTACCAACTGAGCCAGCGTGGTCCCCTACGTATTTTGTATCAAAAGTGTATCACATAATATTGTGCGCCCCCTCATGCTTTTAATTTTAGCCATGCTTAAACAAAATCTTTCTTTTCTAAATAACGTACGTTTATTTGCCACAATTAGTTTTTGTGTTTGCTACCTTTTATAGTGTGTATGTTTCATCCTTTTAAAATCGGCAGAAAGAAAATACTTGGTCTTACCATATGTTTCCAACGACGTTATTTTTGTCCTTATTGTCGTCCTATTTTCACTCTGATTCACAGATCTGAAAATAAACAGAAAAAAACATTGTAATTAATTTACGGCTAAAATATATTCGTACAGTTTTATTTACAAAAAAGAAGCTAAAATGGTTAATTTATTCAATCTTTTTTTTTAATATTTTCCTCAGTCCCATCAGGCAAATACCGCCGTATTAATTTCATATAAGTCCAGGACGGTTCCCTTTTTTTAAAATCCTACCTTACCCAAAATTAAAAAAAACAACAACAACATATAATTCACTAACTGCGTTTTTCTTATTTTCCCTCAGTCCCACCTTGAAAATACTGCAATAATAGCTTAACAAAAGTCCTGGGCAATTTCCAGCCTGTGATATTTCTTAGTTTCAACAAACAAATACAGAGGTAGTAACTTGACGTACAAAATCAACATGCATAAATACAAAATGTGGCTGTAATTTTCTTGACGTTCTATAAATTAACATTTTATCGGCCAACCGGTATGTGCCAATAGTCCATTGAGTCTAACATTCCACGTTCCAGTCCCGGTTAAAGCCTTCGTATGCATTTTATCTTCATACAAAAACCCAAATCGTGATGTGGCAAAGTAAACATTAAGTTAACTTAAGACAATTGATTGACGTAGCTGCGTAGATGCAAAATCAGTTCATTTCGCGTAATAAATATAAAAGTATGTTTCTTAAACACGGTGATTGAATGATTATTCTAAAAATGTTTTCTATGATAAATCCATGTTCTTTACTTACCGACAAATTGTCTCCTTAATTCGCACCAAATAACACACACGCCTTGTTACAATACTGTACTGTTCAGTACTTAAACAAATTCAATACTAATTCCCACAGCCAAGCTGGATAAATGAATTCAGTCGTCTGTTCTGTTTTTCTTGGTGTTGGCTTCTAGGCAGTGACTTCATTATCTACGGTTGTATTGTCTGATAAAAAAAAGGATCATGAAAAAAAAACTGTTTCCTTTTTTTTTTAACTAAATTAATTTCTTTGCGCCTGTAGGTATCTCGTTGAAGCCAACCCCACTATTATTTTTTTCAAAACTTATTAATTTGATGTTCTTCTTTTTCTTCTTTCAAGGAAAGGGTAAACATGACTTGCGGCATTCCGTTATACATTTTTCTGTGCCTAGCCGGGTAGGGGGTGAGAAGCAAGGGTTGTGAATAGCAAAAACAATTAGTGACCTGTCAAATCCGAGAGTAAATTTGTGAAAAAAACAGAATGATTAATGATTTCGTTATACGTTAGAGCGATCTAACTACTGCGATATAGGACTGACTGCTACAATTGAAAATTTCATGATTATATGAAGGCAGGGAGCGAAGAAAACAGTCAATCTCGTTTGTCCACTCCTAATCTAAACCAATATGGACCATTTTTTTTTCGGTTTTAACTCAGTTTTTACGTTTGATATCGCTGTGCAGCCCATTTCTTTTTATCTTAATTCTTGCAAAAAACGAAAATATTTTTTGTAGTATTTTCTATTATATGCAGAGTAGAGCATACTATTAAATGAATAACTCAGGAATTAAGATTTAAATCAATAAACGGGCCGCACAGCAATAAGAAGTGTATAAAACTGAGTTAGAACTGAAAATTTGATTCACATTAGATTAGACTGGAAGTAGAAAAACGGGTTTAAATATTTGCTTTTGCCTCTATCTTTCGACACTAAGCAGTCAGTCCTGTCGTGTGGGCGTAAGCCGATTTTATTAATTTGGTATTTTATGTGTTTAAGAAAATAAGAAAAAGTAATATATGGTTAGTTGGTTCGATTCTAGTCTTTTGTGCACGTAATTATGTTCTTGGTAATTCGTATAATAGTAAACCCTACTCTGCATATAATAGAAAATACTGTAAATAATATTTACTTTTTGCAAGAATTAATACATAAATAAAAAAACGGGTTGAATACGATATCAAGCGTAAAACACTTAGTAAAAAACGAAATTTTGTTCCATATTGGTTTAGACTGGAAGTGGACAAAAGAGATTAAGAGCCATATTTATGAATAACCCCAAAGAGTGGGTGGCTCCCAGGAGCATTGAAATTATATACTCCTGGGGGACACTCACCTCTTGGGAGTGATTTATAAATATGGCCCTAAGTGCCTCTCCGCTGCCTGGCTTCATATATTCATGAAATTTTCAATAACAACAGTCAGTCCAGTATCGATTTTAGATAGAGGTCATTGATACAAACTATGAACTTAATTATAGTATTCGGCAACCTATGAACAATGTTAGCAGTAATATTACAAATCGATTAAGGGGGCACATATAAATTATTCTTTTAGGTATTTCTTCTCTTATGTGTGTTTAGACCTATCGTAGTGTATTGTGCCATCAAATATAGTAGTAATTTCCGCAGTAAGTAATTACCCTATACATTCTCTTTGTTTTCAAAATTCGTAGTAGGAAAGAAGCGACCCATGATTTCGCCGTTTTGAGACGGTCATCAACAACATGTACAAGTACAGAAATTTGGCCTAATCTGGACTCATCCTTATTGGTTTATCTATGCTTGCCTGGTGCGTAGAAACAAAGTGAGTGAGATTTGAATATTTATTTTAATCGATTACAACTGCCAGGTATTCTAGGTGCGCACATGTGCTGCCGTCAATTTCGGGCTGCTAGCAGTGGATCTGTTACCTATTTACATCCGTGTCCAGTACGCCTATGGCTATAAAATTGACAAAGACCAACAAATACATAATATGATGGACGTCCTGTGCTGTTAGAGGTATTATCTACAGTTTACATCACTCCATTTTATTTCTCATATATAATGTTTGTCGTTTAGGGGATACCAAATATGCAATAAACTGAAGCAGTGCCATTAAAAGAAATAATAAAATGTGAAACCAGAAGCCTGTTTCACGAAAGTACTTTTCAGTTTTCATTTCCGGAGGACTGTCTCAAGACCGCTAACTTCCCGCCACAATCCTTTTACTTAATGGCACTTTGTTGCCTACCTTTGTGTCTGAAAAGTCCAGTAACAATTGAATATTGTCTTGTATAAACATACACAACGTACAAAATGGTAGAAAAGTGACTGAATGAGAACAGTAGTTTGTGGCGGGAGGTTAACGCTCTTGAAACAGTCCTCCGGAAATGCAAAATGAAAAGCGAAAGATTGAAAAGTACTTTCGTGAATGGCAACAGTATTACTCCAATGGTATCACGATTTAACTTCTAATATCGATTTTTCCTTATACAATCAACTTCCAACAAAATACTTGTTCCCCATGCTTTATCGAAAAAGTAATAAGTAGTATAGTCAATTTGCAGGCTCTGAGTTGGATTCATTGTATTATAAGAAAAAAAAAAAACGGAACTCAACGGAATTCGATCGAAGCTCGTATGAACAAAGAAAATAATAAGTGATTGCTAGAAGTTCTCACGTATACCTCGATAGTAGCGGCCAGTTCCCTTCAGTTTCATAGAGAATATGCGATTTTGCCAAGAACATGAAGCCAAACGTCACAACATAGTCCCGCTCAGTTAGCTCTACTCCAATCCAAAACATTGTTTTCGGCTAACAAAGATGACAAACAAGCTCTCTAGTTGTTCGCTAACCAATGAGGTACGTCGTCTTGGTCGATGCTCAGTTGTTTTTTGGCTTCATTCTCTCTCTGCGTATGAGATAGCTACAAGCAAATTATCTATTAGAATATTAAGTAATAGAGATGGGCTAAACTGTTATTTTTCAATAACTGTTATTAAAATAACAGTTTTTTATATTTTTTTTAGGAACTGGATTCTATGGATTCGCACCTGCCAAGAAGCAGTATAAAAGCACCATTTTATGTTAACTTACCTGTAGCCAGTTATGCATGGTATTAAATGTTAGATAAATATATAACCTTGTACAAGTGCCTTATTTAAGGTACTAACTCGGCATTCGCGTGGTGAAACTGAGAAAACACTGGAAAACCTCAGTCAGGATACTCGGTCGTGAGGTTTGAACCGATGGGCCTACCCAAGAAATTTTATATACGTCAGAATAGATTATTATATACCTATCCTATCTACACGCATAAATGTAGATTTTAATGTGGACTCAGGAAAATTTCAAAGGGAGCTGGCCGCCTTAGTTCCTCCCTACCTACGACAAGAGAGAGAGAGAGAGAGAGAAGCATATACACGTGGAGCCATAGTGACTAAAGAGAAATGTTTAGCTTCGGAACTTCCCTCAACCGTAAACCTTCTGGAATGGCACTGAGTCAAACAGTTTCCTACTCTTTCGTCATGGGTTTTCCGAACAAAGCATATCGTGGCAATTTGTGCCAAGAAACTACACGTTCTACTTCAAAATGTCATCTAGGGATTTCCCCAGGATTTTCAATTAAGGAGGGTTTAATCTGGGGGAGTTCAGAGTTTAAGGGCTACCGCACACTGACGACAAGACAGTCGTACGACTGTTGTACGACTGTCGTGCTCGATGTAAGACACTTCAACGACAAAACTGTTTTGTCGTGATACCCACGCACACTGGGGACAAATCTGTCGGCGGGAAAATCTGAACAGAAGCACTGTAGGAATAGCACTGGCCGGATCTTTTGTGAACTCTGTGGAAAATGGATATCGTGGAAACTGCAGTGTTTTGTGCTCTTGTTGTACAGCGAAAAAAGAAACTGAAACGAAAATGTAGACAATCCTGGGTGCATCCTTTTTATAGTTCTAGGGTATTGAAAGGAAAGTTTCACATTTTGTTCGAAGATCTACGCGAGCATCAAACGGTTTTGCGTAAAATATATACACACTTGAAACAGCGATTCGAAATTCTCGTTCATTCATCCGCCATTTTGATTCAACATGATGGTTCTTTAAGAATCGATTATTTGAATACGATTATGTAAGACATCTTTATAATTAATGGCTCAAATTTAATCGAAGTTGAACGAATTTGAAGAGAAACTTGAAAGCATAATATTATCTTGCATCCATCCATCATCTTAACTTCGTTTTTTTTTTTTTTTTTTTTTTTTTCCCGTTAGTTACTTGTCAACGAAATTAGTTTCAATGTTCTATCATATGAATACCTGATTGGACACTCTACTCTTCGATCTATTGTCAAAGATTGCTGTGACAAGATTTGGGGAAAACTACAATCAATTTACATGCCGGATGAAATAAAAGAAGAAGACTGGATGAACATAGCTAACACATTCAGTGAACGTACCAATTTTCCCAACGTAATCGGAGCTCTTGAGGTCAAACATATTCGACTAGTAAAGCCAGATAATAAAGGTTCAAGATATTTCAATTAAAAAAAAAAACACTGGCGTAACAGGCCTATAGGCCCTGAGTCTGCCCCAACGCCATCTGTCCGTGTTTGGTGTAACTACGCCCACCTGATAACGGCTGTGTGGTCAGCACTGCGCGTACCTAATCACGAACAGGCGTATCAGGGGCTTACCAGACCGAGTGTGTCCGTCACGTCTTTATTCACGTGACTCCCCAATTTGCCTCACGACGCTGGGTGGACGCCGAAAAGTGGGACTTCAGCCGGGAATTGAACCCGGGACCACGGGGACATGAGTCTAACGCTCTAACCACTAGACTGTGTTTGCTCCGGTCCATTTTGATATCTGAATGAATTTCGTACGTACAAAGGATGGCATATGTTTTACTGACACCGTTTGTGAGTGTCCTCTTGACAGTGTTTCATTACATTCAAATCAAAGCAGGGAAGCTGATGTCAGGCAGTATTTATTGAGCTATTTCACAACCCCAGCCGGAGCATTACCATGGCAATACAATAAAATGTAAGTTACAACTTTGTTGAAAGCTATGCAGATTTGTAAATTACCTGTTGAAAGATACATTACGAAGTTCTGAAATTCCATTTTATCAAAACGAACCCTTTCATGCCCAAATTATTTCAAGTTTGAATTTCTATTATTAATCCAATATAACATTTTGTGGTTAAAATAATTTTTAGTCTAGGTGATGACGTCACATTGCACCTCGCAATTATATATCCCAAATGGGCACAATTCGAATTATTTTTTTCCAATGAGCCTTTGATTGAAGCAAATCCATAGAGTGAAGGTAAAGGTTTAAAAAAAGGTAAAGTTATTCCCTATGCGATACGTACGCGCCGTGAACGGCGCATGGGAGATGTGGAGGTAGCGATCCACCTTTTCTTGACCTACGGTACGAAGTGAGGTGGGGTGGTCAGTCCCACGCTCGACCGTATTTACCTTCCCAAGGTGCCCAGGAGTACCAAGGACACTCTGGTACTCAATTTGCTAGGAGGCTGAGTGGACCTCGGATCGCCAGGCATGGGAACACTGCGAGAAAAGTCTTCAGTGTCCTGGCCGGGATTTGAACCTGGGCCGACCGATTCGTAGTCAGACGCGCTACAGCCTGAGCCACAGCTACTCCCATAGAGTGAAGGTACAACTTTTAATCTCCTTTTTAGACAAAATTGCTGATTTGTTCAATTTTGGGTTATAACAATTGTATTGTATAATAATAATTTAAAAAAAAAACATTCAAGGAATAATATTTACATTTCGACTTACAAATTCTCCATCATATATGAATAAAGATTTACAACAATAGTGGAAATATGTTTTGTTCTTGAAAAGTAATAAGCAACGAGGTCTTCCGAATACTGCGAATTCTGCATCTTCTACAAGCGTTTCCTTTTTCTGGAAGATGATCTCCAACTTGAGACAGTCATACTCAATCAGGTACACCAACAGTTCCCCGTTTGTGATGAAAATGTGGCTTGATCCTACCAAGGATAGAATCCAGTGGCGAAAGTTCGTTATAGCGGCGATGAGCTCGCAAGTTCCATAAGCCATGGAGTTAGATTTTAAAAAAATATTTAATGGCAATATACTGACAGCTATAACCTAAGCCTGTCAAAAGTCTGAAGGACACAAGAAAATCTTGGAAAATCTGTCAGGATGGCTGGCGTGAGGACTTGAGCCGGCTTGTGGGTTCCTCAGTTTCACCGAACAGCGAATGTCGGTATGGCACCTTGACAAAGGCCCTGGTCGCTACCTGTGTTATTCCCTGCCCTACCCTATTCCGACCTTACCCAAAGATACCTAAACGCAAAAATTAAAAATTTATAACATGTATACACTGCGCCTGAATTATGCACATTTTGTATCAAATCTAAATTTCAGGAGTTCGAGTCTCTCTTCTAAATTCGCCCATGCTTTCACATTTACGTGGAAATTCATTATTTGTAATGTTGAAGTGCAGATCCTAAAACCCTAGTAAATAAAATTATTCCTCCTTCTAATGAACGTAGTTTCAGTTGCAACACAGACATATTACAAGTAAATAATAATCAACATGAATGCCCTCTACAGGACAACAAGGGATAGTTTTTATCCTCTCCCGCAGGTCTTGAACGTGATGGTAGCAAGTAGAAAAATGTCAACAATTTCCATACATAGGGGCTGCGACGTGATCGTGAGAAGTATTTCCTCCAAAAACAAGACAATGACGTGATCAAACTGTTGGCGCACCTATTATATATATACATATATATCGTGAGGTAACACGCTTGCGTATTTTCATCCAATAAACATGACAGGGGTAATAAATACAATATCTATCCTGAACTTATCTGCTTTTGTTCTATTCTCTCCTTCCAAATATATATATATATGTTTGAATATTCTTTTAAACTGTTGTTAAAAAGAGCCGGCCGCTTTTCGACCTCTTCGATCAATGTTTCAATATCTTCGTCCATTAATTCGCACATTAGGCCTACAATACACAGAAAAAGTTGTTAACTTTGTGGTCACTGCTGAAGGAATGATAGCTGTCGTACAACTGTTTTGTCGTTGGTCTGCGGTACGCCAATGCTATTCTATGTTGTGAGCTAGCCCTGGCGACAGTTTTGTCTGCGAGCTGTCGGGCAGGCTCGACGACACTTTTGTCTTTCTCCTGTCGTTCTCGTTGGTGTGCGCACTCTCATTTAAACTACATTGCCAACGACAGCAGCCAGACAGTCGTACGACTGTTTTGTCCCTGGTGTGCGCATAGTGTAAGACTTCAGCCTAGTGTTATTACACTTGAGTATAGGATTATCCCTAGGCGGTCGTAGGGCGTGCTGATTAAAATTATCATGAGGTATTGATTATGATTTCAGGGCAGTGATTTTGCCAGACTCCCCTCCCTGTAGGGGTGTCACCCCCCAAATTCTCCAGAACACTCCTCAACGTTACAATTTTTACAGTAAAAATCGAAACCGGGGAAAACGCCACAAACAGCCTCCCAATTTTGATTTTACAATCCCCAAAGTGAAAATCCTGGTTGAATCCCTGTTTCAGGGATGTAGGAAAATTATCTGATGCCATCAGAGTTAAACGTTAATAACGATAGTGTGAAAATGGAGCTGTAAGAAACAAGAGATTTGTGAAAATTCTGTGGAAGGTCGAAGATTATCAACGTAGAAAATTCTGATATTTCAATTTAATTTAAACTTCAACAGAGACGCCCCAACCTCAACATCCACGTGTTTACTGGCAATCCAATTTATCGGATGTAAGCATTTGAAACCCAACAGAATGTTTCTTTTATTTTATCTCTCTCTCTCTTGTCTTGACTGCCGCGTACCGTTGTCGAAAAAGAAAAGAAAGTAACACCTGCAGACTACACGCTGATCATGATAGTAAAGACGGTCGTAAGACAACGTTTAAAATGGCGACGTCCTATTGGGCATAATGAAAAGAAAATAGCCGAATCTGACATTCCTAACCTCCACTAATCGTTCCTAACACACTTATTATAATAGATATGATAATATAAGAATGTTTTTAACAGGAAAAGTGAAAAAAAAAAAACAGAATTTGGCATATTACAATTACGACCGTATTTACTATTATGATCCGACACTCTGCAGACTTAGCTCGTAACTTTTCTTATCGCAGTTAGAAACAAGAATACTGATTTGCAGCCAAGATAATAAACAATTAGGGCTTTACTCACAGTTTATTTTCAAAAGTTATACCAATTATAACAATCTATTCAAAATAACTGTTACAGAAATAACAGTTGTTATTTTTGGCCCATCTCTATTAAGTAATAGGTAGGTACGGTTGCTCACGTAAGATAACCAGACATACTGTTTTCAACTGTATTCTCCTCTTTTAAATGTTCAAATATTTTGTACTCTTTTCTATCCGAAAATATGTCTAATTATACTAACTTTCCTTATCTTAATGTAACTTTTCACGTGCAGTAGGTTATTTTGTAATTGGACGTCTTACAAACTTCTGAATTCTAATACATTATATACAAGAAATGTAGTCAAAAGTTAAACATAATCTAAGGACAGAAACAATGCACGTACTGCACTTTCAAGTTCAATTTTTAATGTAAAGCTAATGTATCAACCCACACAGCACAATCACGTTAAATAAACGTTTATTGAGCTTTTTCTTAAATGTTTAATTAACGTTGAATTTTGGTTGAATTTACGTTGATACAACTATCGGATTAGTATTCTAAGAAATGTTGATTCAACGTTGAATCTGACGTTTAATAAACGTTGAATTAAACCTTTTCCGCAACTTATTTTGGCATTGACGTTGATTCAACTTTACAAAACGTTGAATAAACGTCTATTCAACGTTTAGAGAGAAGCAAAATTCAACCTTCAGGACAAATTTCGTACCTTTCCCAAAAATCCCTACTTACAACGAATATTTGAATCTCTGAAGATGAACAGAATAATATGTTTCCCAGATCGAGACGGTCTGGCACTTCACTGTTCAGTACGATGCAATTTTAGGGTTGATTCCAGGAAAAATCCTTTGATTATAGGATTTTAACCTGGAATCGACCATAAAATTGTAATTTCAATTAAAGTATATCGTACTGAACACTGAATTACTAGGCTTCGGTCTGGAAAACTTACATTATTCTGTTCATCTGAACAGATTTAAATATTAGTTATAAATAGGAATTTTTGGGGAAAGGTACGAAATTTGTCCTAAAAGTTAAATTTTACTTCTCCTCAAACGTGACAATCCAGCAATCCGGGTTTAATTCCCTGTGGGAGAAGTTGAAACAATTTTACCTAGGCCGTAAATCCCAGAGGTCGGCCCCTCTTTGAAAATGATATTATATAACACCTAATGGAAGAGAAAAGGAGACATACGAGAACAGAAGATAAATGGTGATGACACTGATGACTAGCCTGTACCGTGTTAACGACGTGACTCTTTCATAATATCCGCACTAATGGGTGGGCGCATCACGAAGAATTTGATTGTGATGTATAAAAAAGAAAATGTTCCCTTTTTTTTGGACACCAAGCTTACACATTGCAGCGAAAACGAAATAGCAAGGAATTAACGAATATATCTAATACTGCATATAATCAAAAATTTAATCAATGTACAGTAATAAAACAAATTTAAAAAAAATACAGTTTTCCTGTCCATCATATGCAGTTGATGTGTTACGTCGTAAAACAATGAAATATACAGAAACTGTACGTTACCTTGGGAAGTTATTGCTAATAAATCCTTTTGTTAGTTGACAACACACACAAACCACTCACAGCACGTCTACAAGTAACAAAGGCGAAAACAAAAACTTATCACCAAAGTCAGCTGAATCGCGACAAATACTTCCGAGTTCAACAAGCTTATCGAAAAGCAGAAAAAAAAAAACCCGCCGACGTCATCTGATTTCCATGAGTCATGTGTCTCGTTTACAAAAACGTGCGCGGTTGATCTCACAATTGTTATCTCAAGGACTTTCGTACTAATTCATGCTAACAACGCTCAGGTTTTCACCGCAAGTAATAATATAAGCTTATGATGAGCAGTGGCGTATTTTACTGATTTGGGGAATCCTCTTGCTCAACATAGACAAATCAATTTTGAACTATACTAGTAACAAAGCAATGCCAGTTGACCAGGGTTTCCTGTCTTTGTTTCTTACCTGTTTTTTGTTCATCTATACCCTTTACATGCTTCTATCTACAGGGCGGTCACAAATCCGAGGTGAAAACACATTCCAGCGCCAGAGAGTAGCGGCCAGGAATTTTGATCTACGAACTATCACGACATTCTGCCAGTAAGACTGAGAGAAAATCCTCCTAAATCAGGATAACGCCATGAGGAAGACTTGAGTCTGCCCTAGCTCTATGACGTTTGCCGCTACAGTGTAGCGGCTACACGTACAGATGGGCAAAAATAACATAACTATTATTTTTGCTAAATTATTAAAACTGTTATGACTTCTGAAAAATAACAGTTATTTACAGCAGATTAGACATAACTGAAATAGTATATTTTCTTGACTGTCTAGCTGATTGTCTTGTTGTTTTTTACCAGCGCAGCGAAAAAAATAACTTTTCATGATGTCAGCGCGAGATCGTAGTTTTTTTGGAGACCTTCTCGGCAACTGGCAACAGTATAGGGCTTCCAACTGTCCCGGGTTGATCGAGACTGACCAGGCAGGATACCCTTATCAGTCAAAATGAAAATAAATCTCTCTATATAAAAATGACTGAAAGTATATTTGCGTGAGCATCCCGTCAACACCGCTTGCCCTATTGGAATGATTTCCCGCACATGATCAGATAATGGACCCCTCTCAAATGTTATGGAATATTTTTTTAACCGGAAGTGACTATGTCGGGAACTAATTAATAAAACCAGTAATTTCATTGTTTATACTAGCAATGCAATAGATACATTGTTTGCATTTTGAAGTTAAAACAACAATCAGAAATAAATAAATAGCTTTGAAATTTTAAATTTAAATGTGGTTTGTTGTAAATAAAAATATTCAGATTTAATGTTTTAAAAGCATTGTAATAGTATACTATTAGTAGGGGTAGTAGTAGCAGTAGTAATACTGCGACGAACGGATACTTTAGTCCCAGTTCATATATGCGGATGCGGAAGCCGTGTGGCGACCGCGCGGCAGCCGCACGCAAGCTTATGGGTCATTGAAATAAATGGAGCGGTTAACGCATACTGCGGCTGCGGAACGGTGCCGCATCTCTCATAGCGGTGCGGCGACCGCGCGGCAGCCGCAAGTTCCTTACGGGGCATCCCACAGCATTGGTTGGTTCACACTAGCAGCACGGGAGCCGTGCGGTTTGCCTCTTTTGGATTTTTTTCTTTAATTCTTTTCTTTCTTTCTCAACTATTCAATTATAAAAATGGAGATTCTTCACATTTTTCTCTGTTTAAGTAGAGAATTATATAAACTCAATAATAATAATACTAAAATAAAGTCTGACCGAATATTAACATGAATAATTGGAGGTATAAATTGATAACATATTTTGTATTGAAAAATGATGTTATCCTTACTTACTTGCTCTGTGGCTTACGGAACTCGCAAGTTCATCGCCGCAGTAGCAAACGATCGCCATCGAGCTCTACCCTGGGCAAGATCAAGCCAGTTTTCACTACAGACACTTATTTCTCCAAGATCCCTTCTAATATTGTCTTCCCAACGTCGTCTCGATCTTCCCAACGGTCTCTTTCCATCCGCCTTTCAAATCAAGATGGATTATAGTCTTTTTCTCCCATCCGAACTACATAGCCTGCCTATTTTAGTCGTCGCGATTTCATTATTCTTACAACATCAGGTGAGTCGTACACTCCATGCAGTTCTTTACTATGCAGTCTTCTCCATTCTCCAGTCATCTCATCCCGTTTTGGCCCGTATATTTTTCTCGAGACTTTAATTTCAAACACCCGTAATTTATGTTCATCTGCTAAGGTCGTACTCCAATTTTCGCAATCGTAAAGTATTACTGGCAGAATGACAGTTCTGTATGTTTTCAATTGCAACTTCCTTGATATTAATCTAGGAAAAAATGATAAATCGGACAGTACAGGTTCTTCGAAGTGGTAGAGTTCGAGTCCAAGAGGGACATAAAAAATGTCAGCCTTTAAACAATAATATAGAAAAAATATATGAACTTAAACAAAATAATGGTAGCAAACCAGGGTTGGCAAAAACTGCCCCCCCCAAAAAAAAACATTTCTTTTTGTTTAAAACAGTTTTTTTTTGCTTAAATACTTTGCTTTATTTATGTATATTACATATGGATAGAAATAAGTCTGTTTCTCCTTAATGTTCTTATGTAGCAGCGAGGTTATGAAGGAGAGGACCTACAGCGACAGCTCAAAGTGGAATCCGAACCAGTACTCGATTTGCACCTGAGAGGGATTGCCCCCCACCTGGACTCGAACCAGGGACCCCTTGATGACAAGGCGAAAATTATATGAAATTATAGCAGATGGTTTAATATGTGAAATCGTCACCATGAAGTTCACACTATTTGTGGCATTTTTGCTTTTATTTATTGGTTTATATCAATTGATATGTTAAAAAAAAAGCTGGTTTAAACCAGCAAACCCCCTCCCCATATAAACTGTCACTCCCACCTACATGAGAATACCTTCAGAACTTGAAAATGTCCACACTTGCAGGTACAATATTCACACTATATGGTAGGAATATTCCAATGAAAATAATAATATGGATGGAATTGTCTACGAATTTTCTTGCTCGTAAATGCACTGTAAAATACGGTTTCTTAAAATTAATAAAGCAGTTTTTATTTTTGCACTGAGAAATAATTTTCATACAAATGAAATATCAACATTATTTGATTTTAAATAAAAACATATCGGTTTGGAAACAGGACCACATATCTTATTTTAAAACCAGCAAGTTCTCAATTTAAATAAAAAGAGAAAGTTGAAATTTCATATCTAAGAAAATTATTTCTACTATTGCAGGAACGAGCGCATCCATTGCGACAGTTCTTTAAACTGAGATTTGTCCTTGAACGCCGAAAAGTGTTCGTAGACAAGCCGCAGCATGTGTGAACCGTTTGTGCGACTGTCGCACGGCTCCCGCACTGCATGTATGAACTGGCCCTTAGATAGTAAATAAATAAAAACTAGTGCAGGGTAACGAACAACTCAATGTTCCTATCATCCAAAATTATATATAAAGCGATTCATCAATCCTGTTCAATCCAAATAAATATCTGTTTCATTCTTCTGCAGCATGGACAAGAACTTTCATAGATAGATGTCTCTAGCATATAGATTCAGTGTTGCTAACCAACAAAATATACTTATCATTGTGTTAAATTATGCGTGCTATAGATGTTAGCATTTACATTACCACAGACTTCATTATTCTTATCGTTAAGTTATACAGACATGCATCGTACATCACATGGAGCTCTTTAATATTCACAGTGTTGCCAGTTGCTAAGAAATTCCCTGAAATCTACGATTTCGTACTGACATAATAAAAAGTTGATTTACTGCCACTCTACATATTAGAAACACCACAAATCGACTTTGTCGCTAGTGTTTAAAATGCGGTAAGCTTGAAAGTTAAGAAAAAGTAATAAAATCACAGCATTTTAAAAAGATTGTAAGGCGAGATATGTGGGATATTGGAATTCCTCGGTATGACACCTTACTTGTATGCAACCCACGTTTTGGTGCCAGCTTCTATAACAGTTCAAAATTGACGGTACCGGACTTTTGCTGTCCGAATGCTCTTACAATGGGCGCATTCATGCATTCCTACGTTCATGCATTCACGGGACTAAGGTAGCAGTAAGCGCTGAGAGAGCATATTAATTGTATTGGTTGCTACCTATAGGCAAACCAATAAGATTCAAGTGCTCTCTGAGCGCTTAGTGCTAACTTAGTCCGTTGAATGCGCCCAATGTTAAAAATAAATAAATAAATAAATAAAAATAAAGGTAGAACATGGCCCTGCAAAATCCGGATAGTTAGCCGCCGCGTATAGCAATATTCTTGGGACGTATTGACAATATTTCTGTGTTGTGTTCGTAATTGAAGGGATATAGATAAAACAGAGCAAATCCAGTTCATGTTTCATTATTTCTGAAGCCACAGAAAATGTTATTAAAATATATTTTTTATTGCTAGAACTGAAGAATTTTCCTGGCTTGTTGATCTTTACAAGGTCTTTTCGAACAATTAATTCCTTTTAAAGGATATTCAGTCATTCTAGCAATAACATTTGAAATTTAATAACATTTTCTGTGGTTCTAAAAAATACACACCACTAAATGTGCTCGTTTCTTTATATTTACACCCTTCAGCTATCAACATGAATATTTTTATACACTAAATATAAAATAATTGTTTTACATAAAATCTTTCCATGTTAAATAAATTATTTACTAAATTTTAGATCTCTCGTTCTGACAGGTGATTTTTCTAACAAGAGAGAGAACAAAAAATTACAATAAATATGAATCCATCAGCTCCGCCCGACTACAGAGAACCTCCACCTGCTTACGGCCCAACGCAGGGCGTTATTTGTAGAGGAAGAGGGCAAATTCCCTGAACCACGTGTGTTTTCCCTCACTTACCTATTTTCTTCTAGAGTGGGAAGAACTTTTTTCACAAGCTATTTACAAAACAATACGCATTTTCCCCTTGCTCAAGTCATTAGTGGTAAAGCAGTGGCTCACTACCGGTATCTATGTATCACCAAAAATCAGTGAGTGCGATATAACACTGTGGGGAAGCCACCGAAAGGAGAATTTTGCCATCCACGATCCGCCGGCGACTAGTAGCGGCTTTCCCAACGCAAGAGTCGAAAGTATTCCGCCAGTGGCCCGCTGCTGGTCTAACTTCGGCGTTACTATTAATGTAGTACTATGCTAGTAGTACTATTACATACTAGCAGCATGAAATGTAGTACTATCAGTAAATTAGAACTTGAAGGTGGTACTGGTAAGGAGGTTTATAAAGTTCTGGAAGATACATAGGGAAAACATGTCGCAAAGAATATATTTTCTACTCATAAGTATATTTATTAATGATTTTTGTACTATATTATTAATTTAAGCCCTTTGGGTATTCCCGACACGCTAAACATTTTTCGTATCTTAGGAAACTCGAAGCATTGAGATGAAATTTCTGCACGCCGTTATAAAGCCTGTTGTCTCTTCTTTCATTTGATTTATGTTTCACTCTGTACATCTGGACACTATGGTAACTGAGGTTCAAATGAAACTAGTGCGAAGTGTCGGGATTGCCCCACTACATGTGGAATTCCAACACTTTATTGAAGCACTTGCGACACCAAATGAAAAGAAGTGTTGACAACTATACACTCAGTAACACTTTACGTTGGCCGAGTGGTCTGCGGCGGTAAGCCATCGGCTCGAAGGTCCCGAGTTCGAGTCCCGGCATGGGTGTGGATTTTAACAGCTAAAGGAGAATCGTGACGGGCTGAAGTCCACAGTTACTAGAGTGGTCCATATAAAAATCAAATTTAGCAAAGTTTTTTATCAGTAACACTTTACGATGAATTGGAATCTCGTGTGGAAACGTCATCTGACAAATTGTCTTAAAATGAAATGATTTTAAAGAGAATAAAATGTAAAATAAATTTTATCGCATCACTAGCTTTCCTCCCTAGCTCTAAAACAAAAGTAAAAGGAAGGTTGGAAGAACTAGATCAGAATCAATTCAAATCACGCTGTGATGTTGATAGTTTATGCAGAGTTTCATAATGAACATCTGGAGGAGCATACGCACTCTGAGGGATCTTATTACTGGGCTAATTCCAGGAGTTTTACATCTATTTGCAAGTCCAAATCCCAAAGAATGTCTGGTAAGCTAGGTTCCTTTTTGATGCGAGCTCAATAATAGTAATAACTACCTGCCCCCCTACACAATCTGTCCGCGGTTGGTGGAACTGCGTCTACCTGAGTGACGGTTGTGTGGTCAACATTGCGCGGGACCTGGTCACTCATCTTGGTTCTGCTATCATGAAGGGTAATGTTGAAGCTATTTTGGGCAAAATCTCTATGGATTATTGGAATGTGTATCAGGGCTATCTAGAGCAAGTCACGTCTTTATTCACGTGACGGCCCCAGTTTGCCTCACGACGCTGGGTGGGCGCCGTAAAGTGAGACTTCAGCCGGTAATTGAACCCGGAAACACGCGGACATGAGTCCAACGCTCTAACTATTAGAGTATGGAAACCCTCATTCCTAACTTGTCAGCGGATGTAAAGCTAGGTATACATCAGATACGTATTTTAAAGTTGGTTTTCGGATGGATTCACGGGCTTCTGGTAGGTCCGTGCTGTGTGTATGTATGGAATATATCTTTCTAAAGTTATACTAATTCTGCATAAAACTACATTTGTAGAGGTCCTACCCATTTTCTAAATTTGTCGCGTCTGGATTATAACAAGTTAGTAGTTCAGCTCAGAGAGAACCATATATTCCATAGGTTGTACATTTTGTATGTAAATACAACTCGAAAGTGATGCATTAAGCATAATATTGAAGGATGTAGCGTGTTAATAAGTTTCTAAGGTGCGACGATTTAAGCGAATTCAAATGTAGGGTGAAGATGTGAGTTCAGGAAATGTATTTATCAAAACACAAATATAAATTTTGTTTAATCCACTCCGTTAGTTTGCCACATATTTGCTCCGAGATTCCAAAAGATTTCTTGAAATATTTATGGATGTCATCTGTCGTTGTCTCTCTTCGGGCGCCATTATGTGACAGTTTCAATCTTTTGTATCGATGAAGAAGTCTTGAGTCATAGTCTCCAGATCAACATCTTTCAATTTTTTTTCCATAAGTTTAGGATCTGGTGTAGAACGATGATATTCTAGATCCAAATCCCTCAGCAACTGAATCTATTGCTGATGAATCTACCCGTGCTAATACATATGCTCTCTTATACCCACAACTTTGTATAAAAACGGAGGATCTGATTATCATACACGAGAACCTTCAGTCAATAAGAAACAAAAAACTGAGAACTAGAACGCTTTATTGATGATATTAACCCCAATATTATAACTAAAAATCATCTCGTATATAACAATCAGATATCTCAGCCACAACACGGGTTTCTTAGAAGAAAATCAACACCAACTGCAGTATCAGATTTTCTTCAGGACATTTTACATGGAGTAGATAATAAGAAAAATTCATTTGTATTTTTTTACTTAGCCAAAGCTTTTGACACTGTTAACCATAACATATTACTAAGTAAATTATATAGCTATGGTATACAGAAAAGCCCTTATCCTGGATAGAAACTTATTTATTAAGCAGAATACGGATAGTAGAGAGTAGTTATACTGACAAAAATCACGGGTTTAACCATAAAATCTATTTCCTCCCCCGGTAAAAATTAAAGTTAGAGGAGTTCCACAAGGCTCTGCGCTTAGACCGCTTATGCTTTTAATATACATCAACACTCTTTCCCAACATATCACACAAGAAAATACGTTTTTTTTTTATGGTGAAGATACTAATGTACTTATTAAGTTTAATATAGAATCTCCAACACAAATATACAGAGCAGAGTATCCATTGGAAAATGGTTTCAAAATCATAAACTAAAATTGAACAGTAAAGAAAAAAAACGAAATATATTTATTTCCATAATAGATCAGTTGTACACAGAAATTAAACATTTTTAATAAAGAAATTAAATGTTCTCGATCTACAAAATTCTTTGGTGTAATACTTGATGAAGAATTAAACTCTCATCAACTATCTTTCTAATTAGATCATAAATATGAATTGTTAACAGAAATACTTTATTAACTGTCTTTGTCTTTGACGCCATATTCGAGTCATAATTAAGATACAGATTGGCTTTTGGGGGCTACTCTCCTAAAAGCCATAAAGCCTTTACTTGTCAAAAGCAAGCAAGAAGAATGATAACTGACAAACCTAGACGTACATCATGCAAAAGGCATTTCAAGAATTAAATATATTAACTCTTCCTTTCCTGTTGCATATATATATATATGAAATCCTTTTTTCTTAACATATAATAACATTGAAAATTTAAACAGAAAGTATAATCAACACGATCACTCCACAAAACACAAACAAGACCTATCCCTACCCTATCACAAAAAAACGTACTCGATATGCCACCTATATATGGGCATTAAATGATTTTATAATATATCTGTCTATAAATATTAAGCACACAAGAGACAAAAGCATATTTAAAAAACTGTTAAGAAAAATCCTAGTTGAGTAGTGATTTTATAGCAAGGAAGAGTTTTCAGAAATAAATAAGATAAAATCAATTGAGTTATACCTAGGATGAGTTCTTTGCATTGTTTGTAAAAGCATCTTGTTTGTATTCTTGTATATTTACCATAAAATAGTATGAATTGAGTTTAGTGTAATGTTAATTCACATACGTAACCTGCATCATGCAGACGTCGCATAAAGTATAACAACAGTTCGTAATGTTCAAAATCATTTTTACTAAGCTCAGCATTATGTATTGAGTACACTTGCATAAAGATCGCAAAATATTCTACATACATATTAGCAACAATCTTAAAACTAAAAAATACGATCACAGTATTACATACGCAATGCCTTGATGAGCGTAGTTTCCTATTATTGGAATCTACTACTGTTAGAATGGAACTTTTATTAGTTTTGTGATAGTCATAAGATATTTCTTGTACAAGTCACAATATATCAATATGTCTGTAAATTAACATCATAGCTGAGCTGAACTTAAAGCGAGAAGCCCTTATAACGTAAAATAAACAAATGGAAACATGGTAAGACGAAACTGCAGTTTTTGACTTACTAATATCATTTGAAGCAAAACTGGAAGACAATCTCAGGCGAATGTCTCAACTGTACCTTTAGTTATGACCAGAAACCTTTATTTTTCAACAAGGAGAGTCTGCGAGTTCCGTTATAACGAGTCAACAAACCTCCAACTAACTTAAAGATTTATTCTGCCTAACTTATTCTTTGTGAAAGATGTCACCCATAAAGTATGATATAAAGAAGTCGATAAAAATAATAACGGTCGGGTGGGTAAAACTTGTGACAAATGTATTTCAAAACTACTGTATGATGAAAGCGAGGCTAATAAGAGGGGACACCCAAAAATAGCCGAATCGGCTTCCTGGAGCTCTTCCTAATTTATAGATGAGTGTTCCTCCGCTAGGTGAGTGTTCGTCAATTCTCCCAAGTGTTGTTAAGCTCCCTTTGCGAAATTGTGATCTAGAATGTATGAAATCTCAGAAGCTACAGATGTGAATTGGAGCTCTTGTCAACGGATTTTGACACAGAACTTGAAAATGAGACGCTTAGCCCCGAAGTTTGTTCCCTGTCTGTTCACACAGGACCAAAGAACACTCGTTTTACTTTCTGCGAGAAACTGCAGAGCTCCTGAGATCTCATAAATTGTGTATTGGCGATCTTCATTGATTTTTTTTGTCGAAGTTTTCGACATTCTCATCAATATCACTTATTGAAAGGTACCTAGAACATAATAATTTCGCAAAAGGAGCTTGATAAGACTTGAAAAAAATGGCCAACTCAAGCCCGTACTACTTTCTATGGCGATGTCCACATGGCTACTGACTTATGAAGGATACAACTTCACAGACCTAGCAAGAGAACCCTCAAGTATGTTTAGGAAGCCACGCCGGTTATTTTTGGGTCCCATTCGTACATTTAAAACAACATACAGAAAAATGAAATTGAACAACTTTTCAAACAGATTTAATTCTGATACTTAAATCGCAAATGAAAAGACTTTGAAGATGATGGCATAGACGGATAACATTGATTCTAGCCGTTTGAAACATTCACTCTCACACTGATTCTAAGGCTCTATTCCAAATTAGAATAAGCATAGTCCTTGTACTCGAATTATATATTTTTTCAGTATTTCTTATCTTTTATATAAGGTTAGTTAGGGTATTAAAGGTATACTTTAACACGGTTACCCTAAATTGGATTTGTTGCCATTCTGATTGTACTTAGGATGTTTTCATGAAATCGATCGAAGTACTTGAATTCGATGTTTAGAAAAAAAATATTGAGCAGTTTCCTCTTCATCCATAGCAAATTTTACATAGCGTAATCCATAACGACACAAAAATGTTCTGAGCTGTGCTGAGGTCCAATACACTTGTCACTTCACTATGCATTCTTCTTTTGACAGAAACGCATCCCTTATTCAGAATTAGATCCTATATAGGAATTGCAAGAAGGGCAGTCATGGGTTCCTGTTCTACAAGAATCCACACAGTACGGAAATAAACAGAATGGCCAGATCCTGAAAAGCAAGAGAAAAAGGTACTTTAATATAGTTATACAGTATACTATTTGTATTCCAGGTTTTGATGCACTTGTTTCAACCAATGCATAGAACATGTTATATGATGATGGAAAGAAAGAACTATAGACAGTATATCAAGGGTCCTGAGTTCCTAATTTTCTTCTTCCGCAGCGCCATCTCCTGAGTGGTGACGTTATGATGCGTGATGTTTCAATTATGACCGCACACAATTTCAGGGTGCTAGACTCTTTAAGTCGTTTGTTCTGACATTAAATATAACAGTACCGTATTGACTTTCATCGAAAAATTGAGTGAAGCAAAGAGCCAGTATCAAATTTTGTTAGGAACGAAGGTCACATTCAACGAAATCGAGCGAATACAGAGTGTATTCAAGCACTGCTACTCCTTTCTGGCCAAAATGGTCATTATGAAGAACCCTTAGCATGCTAGACTATGACAGACTATGACATTTTCTGATTGTTAGCGTGTATGGTACAAGACATGCACAGACATGTGTGTATTCTTGTGCTGAAGTTGATGTACAGTGCTTTTATGTATTCCAGTGAACTTCCCAAACAGTCTTTCAAACACTGACAACAGTCCGTACATTTATTGAATCACCAGTAACCCAATTTTATCAGACATAGGCCAGCAAGACACTTACGGTGGAATCCAGAGCAAGAATACAATTCTATCTGTAATGAACTTTACTAGCAAAGAGGAAAAAGGTGTTCCTCTTACTACAGGAGCCAACCAGACTGTTCATGATTCATCCACCGAACCTGAATATTATGTGCACGACAAGTGGAAAAATGGAGCTAAAGCAAATGAACAATTATATTGCTCATTTCTACCACCTGCTTGCGACATGTGTTTTTATTCAGCACAAAATTTGACGTTTTCTTAAACATATGTCACCGAAAGCAGTTAGTGTTAATCTGATTCCCAAGAAATGCACAAAACACGCGCATGCGCTCGATATAGGCATTTTCATCCATAGTAAAAAGCTCAACAAACATCTGTTTGACTACATTTGTCGTTATTGCGATAACCTCACAGTTCCCCAAGCAAGTAAAAATTCAATTATCGACTCACAACGAATTTTGCTCACCGATATCCGACAATGTTTATCTTCATGCTGTAGTTTTGTAAATTACACAAAATCAAATGTCATTCGCAACTTTGCAACGAAAATGTTTATCTTACGTTTAAAAAATGTTTTGTTTACGATTTCAGTTTACAATTTGTAGTTGGTAAGTTGCACAAATGATATGTAATTCACAAATTTGTAACAATGATTTTTTAACTTCTGGTAAAAACTGTTTTGTGTTGTGTCACAATTTAGAAATAAAATGCCATTCACAATTTTGTAACAACAAAATGTTTTCCGTGCATCAAAGATGCGAAATAAAAAAAAATGTAATTTCTAATTTGTACAAAAAGTTTATTGAATGCAATCAACAAAATTTCATCTGGAATACTTAAGTTATAGAAAGTTTGTAACACAATTTTCTTACCGATGCAATGCAGAAACAAAATACAGAAAACTAAATCATGATTAACAAAAAAACTGATTCATAAATACAGACAATAAAATATTATCTTCAAAATTTTCAACTTGTAAAACGTTTGTTGTACAAAATGTAAGTTACAGATTTTTTTTTTAAAAGCTTTACCAAAAGTAAAATCCTCTTTCAACAATACTGATAAAATTAAGTTGTGAAAACTAAATCGTGATCAACAAAAGATGTAGAACTGTTTTATGAATGCAGAAACAAAATTTGATTTGGAGAAAATTTTAACTTGTACAAAAACTGTTTCGTAATGACACACTCGTTTTCTGTTATCTAAGCTGCACATTTTTCTTTAAGTCACGTACAATTTTAAATTATATTTTTTGTTTGTTTGATTGCAGATAAGAACATTTTAAGTTTGAGAAAATATGTAGACAACATTGTAATTCACTATTTCATGTAACTAACATTTTTTGTGCTTGTTAAATTTCTAAAGTGGAAGTTTTTACTTAAACAGCTTGGCTTTGTAATATGAAACTATCAAATCAGTTTTCACATTTGTAGATGTTAAAAGTAATGAAAAAAAAAATCTTGAATACAAACAAACGTTTCTTTGAATGTTGTTGAGTCCTTTGAATTTTTCTTAACCTGCAAGAATTTGTCCAACTTCACGAATTACACTAGCATGCTTGAAATGAATTTAGATGAGTTACTTTCACGAAGCAAAGTTATTTCGTATCCTACCGGGGAAACTGGTGAAGACTTAATTGTAGCTGGCATGAGGCAGCACGTACCATTGCAACGTCCCCAACCTAATGATCCCAAAAGTGGATCACACAGACAAATAGGGTCGCCAGGAGCCTAGAGTACCCACGCAACGCATCTAACCTAACCTCTAGCTCCAAACATTTTCTACACCCCAGAC
Organism: Lepisma saccharinum; assembly: GCA_022664845.1. NCBI lineage: Eukaryota > Metazoa > Arthropoda > Insecta > Zygentoma > Lepismatidae > Lepisma > Lepisma saccharinum. Next base: position 24,896 of record JAGDQP010026158.1, read on the forward strand.
GAGCGGCGCAGAAATGCCTTCCAGATTTAAGAATATCTGGGAAAGAGGATTCCAGATCCTTGTGATCACTGTAAAAAAAAAAAATTTAGATCGAGGGAGGAAATACCGGTAAGGCGACACCTCCAATCTTTTAATTAGATCGTCAGTTCATACTCCGAAGTACCAGCTGGTTTAGATTAGCGACAGATTAAGAAAGAAAAACGCAAATCTTTACTTGGGAAATAATCTCAAACGATAATACGCATAACGACTCATATGTGACTCATACTGTGTCTTTACTCACTTCGAAGTCTACAGGGTGGCAAAAGACCATGTCTTACCTTTACCTTAGTAGGGCCCACACCTGTAGTCTGGAATCGCAATTCCTGAAATAAAGACGAACGAACACAACGAATGACGGTCGCAACTCAATCCAAACGTAGTGTCATAACGCAAAACGCAAATAATATTTATTCACACAAATCACATGCTGGAGTCACTTCATATTTCAATGCAGAAATAACCAGAAATTTAATATATAGTTCCTTTCCCAAGTCATCACTTCTCAGCTGGCGAAAGAATCCTACCACTGGTCTACTGATTTATGAACCGATCTAATCTAATTAAAAGTCACATTACTTAAAACGATAGGTTTACCGAAACACATAAATAATATAGTATCAATTGCTGTCAACTTCACGTAACGATTCATAGCTAATTTCCAATAGATATCAAGTTAAACATTAAATAACTCACTGCACATTATAAATATTACCAAACACTGTAAGAGGATTATGAACTAATGCCTTAGATCGTACCTGGTTAACTGAGAGGTTTCTACACTACGTTCACTGAACATAAACTCAAGATTGTTTTCGAAGAAATATAAAAATTTCAGAATTTCAATTTATTGCTTTGAATTTACATATTTCACGCTTTCGGCTATGATAATTTTATCAGAATCTGAACAGAATTACTGTTGAATTGTAAAACAAACAAATTTGAATCGCTGGTATACATTGAATTAAGCAGAACTGAAAGTTATGTAGTCACACATTAATGTCCATAATTTCTGTAATAATTAACAAATTTCGTTGATGTTTTCACAAATTATTTCCGAAATATTGTTGTACAATTTAGAAAAGTTTTAGTATAGTATTACTTACACAAAAGAAGTTCTAGTCCAAAATGCATGGTAATTAAAGAATCACTTTAACCTTAATAATTTTGTGACGTCATTACAGACGATTACTACGTTATACAAAAGACGTTCTGAATAAATTTTGAAAATACAAAATATTGTTATAAAATATGATTTTT
>JAGDQP010026159.1:389-26192 GCA_022664845.1 Lepisma saccharinum
TGTGTATTACCTGTAATGATGTACGGCTGTGAAACTTGGACATTGAATGCGCAAACGACTCAAAGATTGAGAGTCACACAAAGAGCAATGGAGAGGTGCATGCTAGGAATAACCAGGAGGGACAGGAAGAGAAATGAATGGATTCGCGCACAAACAAAGGTAGAGGATGTAATCAAGAGTGCGAAGAAGATGAAGTGGAGATGGGCCGGTCACATAGCTAGACGAACAGATGGAAGGTGGACGACAAATGTACTACAGTGGATTCCTAGAGAAAAGAAACGACCGAGACGACGTCCAAATGTAAGATGGGTAGATGAAATCAAGCGTTTTTCAGGAGCTACATGGATGAGGATATCATCAGACCGAGATATGTGGAAAGAAAAGGGGGAGGCCTTCATCCAGCAGTGGATAGAAAACGGCTGAATATGATGATGATGATGATATAATTGTAGCAGTTTGTAGACGCTACATTTAATTTACACTGTTAATTATAAACGAACGAATTAGTTGAAAAAATCTTGAAATGTTTTGTAAAAATACAGTACATTATATGTATGATGGTAGGCCACGGTTGCTCAACTATTAGATTGCTCACTTCTGGCGTTTGGGGTCGTCAGTTCAATCCCTGCTCGTGCCATGTGGGGGCTTTTTGCTGAACAAACACCATGTTCGTGGGGTTTCTCGGGTTTGTCCCGTTTCCTCCCACTTTCCTCATTCCACCAATCATCCCATCATCATCCATGCGGCCTGAGCCAAAGTTGCCTAATGTCCTTCAAATTCAATTCAATTCAAATTTATGTGATCCCATTACACATTACATGAGAGTAGTAGACTTATGTTTGAAAATGTTTTTGGTTTAAAGTTTTTTTTTTTGCATGAAACACAGTACTAAACTGATGTATGTAAATCACTATATTTTCGGTTGAAACGAATTATCGCGTAACCGAATCACCCTTTGTCCCATCGAATTCGGTTAAATGAGACTCTGTGTGTATGTGAAATTCATAAAGTAAAACTACCCACATAACAGACATAAATGGAGATGCTAAAGAAACCTATAAATGTAGCAGCAAGTATAATCTGTAAACACGTGTACAAAATCTACATTTCAGGATTCTGTATTTTAAATTACCTTCTTCATTTAAATCAATTTTCATTTTTACAAGAGTTTAACAAAAAAACATGAAAAAATAAATAGACTTGTTAATATTGTAATGAATAGGTTCAGGTGTAGTCTACAGTTACGTATAATAATAAGGTACAATCAATCATTTTGAAACAGGAGTAACTGATCCTCTAAAGTTGTGTTTTTCAACCCTTTAATACTCACGGACCGGCAGACTATAAAGAAAAGCGTTCAAGGACCGGGAAGATTCCATCAGTAAGTTGGAGGCTTATTTCACGTTTAAAAGATTTCAGCGCATCTTCAGAGTCTAGTTGTTTAAAAAAGGAAATATGATCTTTGATCTCACTTCTGAACCATCGAAATCTACAAAATAAATTTCAAATAATTAAATGTATTAATTTGTCGAGGACCGGTACAATAGCTTCGCGAACCGGTGGTTGAAAACCACTGCTTTAAAGCATTCCCCCATGCGTCCCCTTTGTAATGCAACACTTCTCTTGCTTTACTGAAGAGTCTATCCACTGATATACGGCACTTGAAGGAATTGGGATGCTATATTTAATAAAGAGCTCTTTCAAAAGAGGAAAAGAATGAATAATGCTTAGGTTACTTCCTCCCATGCCGAAAAACTTGTTTTTAACTCGTTCCCCTAAATACCTGATGAAACCTTGAAGTCAAAAAGCTACTCTGGTGGAGGTGTTGTTGCAAATGTCTTGGGAAGACTACCTCAAACCCGTATAGATAATCCAGAACCCAGTTCCGGGAGACAATTTTCAACTCAGGAACCAGACCTCAAAGAGATTGCCGGATCTATGCTTAGGACCCGGTGTGACCCGATGATCTGATGTTCACCCGGAGGGCGAAGCAGAGATTTAATTCTTTCCCTATACAGTGTTGTGTTTGAACATTCTTTCAGGGTTGACAGGAAGCGGGGGTGTTACTCCCCACAGTACGGAAAATAAGACGCCGGAAAGTTCCTAACAATAGTATTAAAATTTGGAAATAGTCCCTTATCCCCGAAAAGAACAAAAATGTCGCCGGAGACGTGCAAATATTCCCCCGCCCCCTGGTAAAGGCAATTCTGAAAACAAGAAATGTGTTTGAAGTATTAAATAGCATAAAAGCATTAAAATATTTTAAAACTCTCGAAAATGAAGTTCCAGTACATTAGCTCACTTCTCAAGGAATCTCACAAATTATTTATACAATACTGATTGATTCATCATACCACAGGAGCAAGAGCGTCACCGGGTCAATTGGGTCAAGATTCGATCATCGTGTCGCAGAGTCGTTAGTCTGGTGATTTGGAGGTCAAGATCGAGTTCCGAGTCATTCGGGTCAATTGGTTCACGTTTGGGACCGGATCAATCGGGCCATTCGGTTCAAGTTTGAGACCTGATATACGGGTCAATATTCAGACCGAGTCTATGGGTCCCCTATGTTCGGGTCAGGTCAGTTCACCAAAAGTGATCCGGTTTTAGCTCTGTCTGGAACTACTAGGAAGGTGGTTGAGATGTCGTTTGGAAGACCATGCCGCAATTTTTCCAACGGAACATTGATCATCCAATGGCATGCTCGCTGTTGAAGCCTAGCGGTAGTATATATGGGCTCAGTCTCCCTACTGGGTTCCGCCTCAATTATTTTGATTGAAATAAACGTCGTAATTCAGCTATAGGAGAAGGTCGGGCCTACGTACGACTGACGAAAGGGATGGAATAGGAATCGGTACAGAATTGGCCTAGTGTGACTAGGCAAAGCATATCAGGAGGCTCCGACTAGGATTCAAACTAAGAACCTCCACCTTTTGAGCCATCACTGATTGGTTTAAAATGTCATGTAAAATGGAGACGCAAAGATGAGGTAAGGCGGAAAAGCATCGAACATTTTCTCGTTCCGGTAGGTAAAGCAAATCATTCATTCATTATATACAACTAAATGACGAATCGACGATTAAGAAAAGAGCCTTGTACAAAGGTAGGGAACGCAACAATTACAAATGCGCTCGCAGCTTCTTTCTTTACCGCTAGCAACAATTATATCAAACTGGCCGAAGAACAGTAACTATCATTAATTTTTCCAGAAAGGCTACTTTTTCTTCTAATTACAAATTATATTGGCACATGCATAGGCAAATATGAAATACTGAGACCATATTTTCGTACTCTTCCAATGTCGAATATGGCTCTTCTCTACATGAATTAATATTCTTCATTCCTTGCACGCTTGTACTCTTTATTGACACCACAAAGTTAAAGCATCTCTTTAGCAATCGTCACGGAAGTTAAAATATTTGTTTTCCTTACTTGTAAGATCAGGCCGTTAGTTTCAACCACTTCTCCTATTTCATCCTAACTGAAGTTTTTCAGGTTTTTCCTTAAGTTACACCAGGCAAATGCCGGGATGGTACCTTCAACTTAGGCCCTGGCCGGCATTTTTTGCAGCCTTTCCCCTCCCCTATGTCGACCTGAGTCTTAGATGTCTGAAGGCTATATATCAAATTAATGTACATTCCGTAATAAGTAGACCTATGGCTACACTAAAAATAAAATTACACTTAAAATGCACAAAATGGCCCGAAAAAGTTCACAATATGTTCCAGTTTTACCACGTTTTTAGTGCAGAATATATTAACTTTTCGTGAAATAAATATGAACTACACCACATTTTTAGTGCACAACATAGCTTCTTGTGCTGATGCCCAATTCATGCACACAAAGTTCACTTAATAGTGGCCAATGTACTACAAATGAAAACGTACTCTAGATAATGTGAACTTCGGTAAATAGGAATTTAAGCTTCGCAAAATGTGCTCTAAGGGCAAGAAGTCAATACAAAGACATATTGAACACACAAAAAGTCTTAATTTTTCAGAAGATTCACACGAAGTTCAAATGCGTTCACATACATTTCATTTTTGGTGAAGTTTTTTTTCAGAAGATTCACACGAAGTTCAAATGCGTTCACATACATTTCATTTTTGGTGAAGTTTTTGTGTGATTTTATTGCCAGGAGATTTTCAATGTAAATGTTGTATTCCGTTACTCTTATCTACCGACCTTATTTAACTTTCCTACATTCTTTGATATTAGCGGAAACAACACCTTACTTTCCGATTGGAATCCTATAGCAGCGAATCAGATAATGGCAACACACTTGGCGACATAGCTAATATAGGAATACGGGAAACAGGAACAAGATGGCGTCGAAGCTGTCACTTAGTTCAAGTAAAACAATACCTTGCGAATAGGCCTCAAGTTTTCTGAAGTTCTCAATATAATTCCGAATCCCGCGTTCTTCTTCTTCTTTTCACGTCTTCACGCGGTTCCGAATTATGTAGGGTAGAACATTAGAGCATTAGTAGCTAGTTACATGTAATATCAAGATTACCGAGACCAAGCAAGTACCGGTAACTGAAAAGTAACGAAGAAACAGACGTTAAAATATGGTAGTTTCGGTAAAAGTATCGCAAAGGTATCTACACGATACTGCTTAAACCATCGAGATACACGATATCGATACCCATTTTCAAAAGTATCTGATATCTATCGAGATACTCAAAATCGAGGCTCGATACTGCTCAACTATTCTAACGTAACAATAATGGAATGAACAAGCGTTGAAAATTTGGTCCACATTCGTTTAGACTCGAAGTGAATAAATGAGATTAACTGCCTCCTCAGCTCCCTGGTTTTATATCGCGTCTTTAGCTACAGTAGCACACATACATGTTTTCAACGTTGATTGTAGGTTCATTTCGTTGATTAACCGTTGTCGGTTGAAAAAATGAAGTTTATTTTAAAATCATATTTCAACAAAGACGTCATTGTGTTGATAAGGCGTTAATAGAACGGGTATTCAATATGTTATTTTCAACTATGGTATAATGGAATTTGTTTAATGCATTTCTTACTAATGTTATGTAAAAAAAATACTAATTGAATGACACAAACTAATTTGGTGTTCTCATGTGTACGTAGAAAACAGATTGAATTTTGAACCATATTTCAACGAAGATAGAATTTCGTTGAAACCGACGTTAATGTGACGTAGTTTCAATTATTATTCATACTATGTCCTAGATTTTGTTTCACACTTGTATTTCTAATTTAATTCCTTAAACATTATAATTTTAAAAAAATACATTGAAAATAACTATTTTTCATGTTTTCATTTACATGTTCAAAACAAGTTGAATTTTAAACTATATTTCAACGAACATTTAATTTCAGCGATACAATAAAAGAGTAGTGGCCTCAGGAGGTGGATTCTTGGATAAGTGCAGAGCTTCCAACGGGAAGTGCAGAACGTTGCTGTGTTCGAACCCCACAGCAGCCGCTCGGATATTTTACTGTTGGAAAATTAACACCGTATATCGTGATAAAAGCAACGGATAAAATGAAACTAAATGTGTGTATACCAATAGACAGCATTCATGCTTTGTTTTGGCCACCTAAACCCTTTTCTTCATCGTTTCTTCTCAACCATTATTCAACATCGAATAAACCGTTGAACTGGCGGACATTTTGGTACATTTACAACGTTAACATAACGTTTCGGTACTAACGTTTAATCCACGTATTTTCAACGTTTGTGTGTTACTGGGGTAGAGCACACTTAATGTTACATGTTCATTTTTCTCCTCCAAAACTTAAAAAAAAAAAAAAAATGGACATGTGATAAGTGTGCTCTAAAGACGCGATATATTTATTACATTTTTAATGGCAGCGATCAGTCTAGTATCGCTTTTAGATAGAGATCAATGGTTTTACCAAGTAAGTGAAGAGAGGAATCTTGAACACAACCTATAGTTCAATTCCATTCATTAGTTACCGGCTTGAAGATGTTTCTAAGTAAGATAAGTACAAAATAGTTGATAATTTGCCGACGTTATAAACAAACGATACTAAATATTTGATCTGTTGGTAACATTTATCTCATAATGGTCTACACAAGTTTGATGCCTGATGTGCTGAGCTCTGAAAATCTACAAACATCAGAAGCAACCAATCATATAATTGTAAAAATGTCATCTACGAAAAAAAAAAAAAAAAAAAAAAAATTGAAGTTAATAAAAGAACCGGTATAAGTAACAAATTAAAAGAATTTTACGCTAGGTAGAAGGAAGCTATCGTCAACAGCTATGGCAACAAACGTCCCGCAATTACGTTATGTTCAGTCTCCTACGAAGGAAATAGCAGCTGCCCACTCCTGTCACAATTGGAGAAAAGTGAATTGGGTCGTCGAGTAGACATTCCACAAAAGATAATGGACGAAAAATGGCTTTCAATGATCCCCCTTGAAGTTTATTAAATAGGCTGTTGCAGCCACCGTTGTAACAAGGCAGAGAGCTGCGGTCATTTTCACAAGTGACAGCGGGTTTTGAACGAAACTGACTTGAAATAGAGCAACTTTCGAATGCCTTTGGCTCGTTATTGTTGTGAGAATTTCAGGGGTGGTAGAAAGGACGTGTACCTGTGGCCAGTTGAATGGGTAAGAAAGAGTGCTTGGACGAAGGCTTTTTTTCGTACTCCATGAAAATAGTTGACAGTCCAATAATAATAAACTCAGCAGTCTGAGGACAGATAACATTCTGTATGAGAGCTACCGACCGGGAAAAAATATATTTCTTTTTCTTAAAAGTTTCGACTTAAAAATAGCAAAAGGAGCAAAGTCAAAAGGAAAGCAGATGGCTGCTAACAAATTGAGCAGCAGCAAAGAGCTAAAGAGAGGCCAATTTCTCGCCCCACTCTCAAATCGCGTTCAAGTCATCGAACCAAACAAGACGGATAATTCTTAACGCTGTTGGAGGCAACTCCTCCTCATTGCTTCAGGAGTGAAATTTCACAATGGCAATGGATCTTGAATTGGCGCTTTTAAGGGACAAATTTTACAATTTCCAAAAAGGGAGTAAAAGATACGCCTTTGAAATTGTTAGTTGAACGGGAAATTCTCTTGATGCAGCCAGAAAGGGTATGCTTGTGAAAGACATTCGGCAAAATAGTTTCACACCATTTGAGTCTCTTAAAAAAAGGCCTTCGTTGGTACTTTTGAGCAGAAGGTAAGTAGGCAAGTATTATATGTATTTTAGGACAAAAATTTACTTCCAAGAGGTTTTTAAAACACTATTTCTTTAACGAAGTAGGTATATTCATTACAGTAAAACCTTTCTTTCATAGCTGTGTTTGAATATAGTACCCAAGTCATGTAAACAAAACACGTACATTCACGGGAATATATACTACGGGAGTCTAGAATTTTTCAATATGGCGGCCGTAGCACAAATATGATTTTTGGAGACTTTTCATAAGATACTTTGGTGGCGAAGTACTTTCTCTATACCAAATCCCATGCTTTGAAGAATTTTCTAAACCGATCCAAGGATTTTAGCTTCTAGAAGAAAAAAAAAGTAGTTTTCGTTTGATGTCATTTTGTGGCTAAAGGATTGATCAAATCATAAAAAAGGTGATTACAAAAAAGATTGATAATTTCATGCTGAACAAAATTCATTTGAAACTTTTCTCGATGTGATGCTTAGTTTCCGCGAAAATTTAAAAAACTGAAAACAGTAGCACAAGGTTGATTTTTGGTGGCTTTTAGTATGTTACTTGGGTGGCCAAATACAATATGTATACCAAGTTTCATGATTTTAAGATTTTTTTTTTTTTTTTTACCTAATCACAAAATTTTACAATTCGAGACCACCAACGTGAATTTAGAAGAAACAGATCCACGTTGGATCAGATTTTCTCCTTTAGACAAATCTTAGACAAGAAATGGGAATACAATGGGACTGTTCACCAGTTATTTATTGACTTTAAGAAAGCATATGATTCTATGAAAAGGGAAAAAACTATGCAGTATCCTGGTACAATTTGGAATTCCGAAAAAAGTTGGTCAACTAGTGAGGATGTATCTAAAGTGACTCCATAAGCAGATAGGTAATAATATGTCAGATAGTTTCGAGATTCGCAACGGATTGAAACAAGGTGATGCCTTGTCAACATTACTGTGCGTAACTTTGCGTTAGAATATGCGATTCAGAAAATAAAAGAGAACAAAAAGGGACTAACATTGAATGGCCTGAATCAACTGTTCATATACGCGGATGATATAGATTTAATAGGGGAAGATATAGATGCACTACAAAGTAACACTAATGTCTTGGTATAAGATTGCGATGAGACAGGTCTGCAGGTAAACATAGAGAAAACAAAATACATGATAATAAGCCGAAACACAGAGAATAACGAAAATAGGTACTTAAAAATTAAGAATGAGAACATAGAGAAAGTAAACAAATTAAAATACTTGGGAGCATATGTAACAAGCAAAAATGAGGTGACGGAAGGAATGAAAAGTCGCTTAGCATCGAACAACACATGTTTCTACTCAGTCCAAAAACTCATAACTTCACGATTAATATCAAGAAAGTTGAAACTGAAAATATACAGAACGGTTATTCTGCCGGGAATACTTCACGGTTGCGAAAGTTGGAGTACGACCCTAGCACACGACAAAAATTACGTGTGTTTGAAAATAAGGTTTTTAGAAAGATATACGGGCCGAAACGGGACGAGATGACTGGAGAATGCAGGAGACTGCATAATAAAGAACTTCACGGACTGTACGACTCACCCGATGTTGCAAGAATAATGAAATCGCGACGAATAAGTTGGGCAGGCCATGTAGCTCGGATGAGGGAGAAACGAAGATTATATTCTGTTGTGGTTGGTAAACCGGAGGGAAAGAGATCGTTAGGAAGACTGGGACGACGTTGGGAGGAAAATACTAGAAGGGATATTCAGGATGTAGGTGTTTGTAATGAAAACTGGCTTGATCTTGCTCAGGATAGAATCCTATTGCAAACGTTTGTTACTGCGGCGATGAACTTGCGAGTTCCGTAACCCATAGAGTAAGTAAGTAATCACAAAATTTTGGCTTAAAATGACTGCGCAAAAATCCCTGTTCTTTAATCCTAGAGATACAATTAAAATGCCTTAATTAAAGTTGTTTGGTGTCGTATGTTACTGTCTGCTAGTTACTTTGATTGTCTTTGTCTATTTCAGTAAATAATGTCTCAGGGGAGCACCTAGGATTTTTGCGAGGAGGGGCGAGGGTATGAGCAATAGATCACGGATGTTTTCTGTATTTCCCCACTAAATGTATTTTAAGCATAAAGATCATGGAGAAAATTCCATTAAAATCCTCCTACGCTGAGAAACCGTGTTAGACATGGATTTGGTGGAAGCGAGTGGTAGCGTTGGAAAGGTCCGGGTCCCCTGAGCACGGCGGTGATGTCAGAAATCGGGTCTGGGAATCGAGGCCCCAGAAATGGGATCCCGAAATTTTGGGCTCTGGTCCCTTCTATTCGTCTATTAAACATGGAGTTGTTGGACGCTGTTGGTGTTGTTGGAGAGGTCCGGGTTCCCCGAGCACGGCGGTGATGTCAGAAATCGGGCCTGGGCTCTGAAACCCCAGAAATCGGTCCCAGAAGTTTTGGGATGTGCCACAAACCTTTCCTCTGGCTTAAACTCAATACCTGATTGCGCGAGATAAAACCATCAATTCAGCTATATAGAAAAGAGACCAGCAATTCGAAAGATATAAATATCCATCAAATGTTTATAAAATAAAATAATTGCTGAGCAATGCAATACGTTTTAATTAAAACTAAAAACGTGTAACAGTTTCACCAACTAATTAACTATTTGCCTTCATTGAAGCCCAAGACTTTCGGATCCCATTTCTGAACCTTCGGGGTCCGGGCCCGATTTCTGACATCGCCGCTGTGTCCAAGGGACCCGCACCTTTCCAATGGTACCACCCGCGTCCAACAACTCCATGCCAAGAAAGGATTTCTCTACGTTAGAAGAATATGCTTCATGCTCTTTATTTTATGTGTAATCTATCCTGATTTACTATGCAATCCCGGGAAGCAGTAGGGTCTGGTGGGTTGCAGAACAGTGAGGCGTTAGGAGCAATTAGCCAACAACTCCAATAGGCGAATAGAAGAGATGCGAGCCCAAAACTACGGGACCCCATTTCTGGGGGCTCGAGGCATGGGCCCAATTTCTGACATCACCGCTGTGCTCAGGTGACCCGGACCTGTCCAACGCCACCACTCGCGTCCGCCAACTCCATTTCTAAAACGGTTTCTCTACCGTAGGAAAATCGGTTCCATTCTTATTATCATATTCCCCTCTTATATTGCTATGTTTTATAAGGAAATACAAAACCGGTATCTCCCATATTTGTTATTGCTAGATAAACTAGATTTGTCCAGAAACAAATCGAAGCTTTCTTTGAAGTAAATTCTTGAGATAATGTTACAAAAAATAAAATATTTTTCTTTCAGGAGGGGGCACTCCCAGCCTACTCTGTGGATCCGCCATTGTAATGTTGGAGAGTGCACATTTCCATATCTTTGTAACAAATCTGGACTTCACCACGTCAACTAATCATGATTTCTTGTTGAAAACAATGTGAAAAGTTTCAGTTGATATAAATTTATATACTCTAGCCCGTCTAGCGTGCTGTAAATGTGCTAAAATTCTGAAAATGGGAAGGCCCTTTTATGTTTTAAGAAATGTGTTGAGCATAAGCAAACGCAGCGTCACAGATTAGTAAGAGCAAACTTTACGCTTGAAGAAAACAATCACATAAAAATTGCTTTGCACATAATTCCGTTACCTTTTATTTCGAGAAATTTGTAAAAAATACAGGTTGATGTTATCCTTATTCAAACTACTGATGACGGGGCGAGTCGTCTACATTTAAGTCGTCCGGTTGCAAAACTCGGTATGTCCAATCTAGCACTTTGCTAGAAATGAAGATAAAAGAAAAAAGATTTTGCACACTTCTTACTTGAGAATGAAGTTCCTTGTTAAGTTTTAAAAGGTAAGTCAAAGTGTTATCAATACGATCAGATTGAAGATTAAGATATGAAGAATACAGGGATTTCATTTGAAGCATTATTGGATATAACGCCTTTTGCAACCGGATGATTCATTTTCTTGAAGTCATTTAAACAAACATCATAACCGTGCATGGTATTAGGGAGGACACTTGTCCCCTCTTCGGCACCCTGTGTGCACCCCTATGGTGTCTAGAAAAAGCAGATTCCTTTTATGAACATCACGAAGCATCTTATAGTTACGCTCAACGAACTTTTCTTGATAACTGCTAATAGCTAGTGATTGTAGGGCTCGCCATTAACACATTAATAGCGATTCAATTATTTGAGTGTGTACCAAAAAAAATTGTTAGTTAGTTATAATTTTCGTGCTAATCGATCATAAACGGACGGGACTATCACTAAAACTTGATAATCAGAGACACGCTGGGCAGAGTACGGGTGGGAAGAACAACATGTGTTGCCACTCGTCACTAAAATAGTTGAAATTGAAATTTATTTATGTCCTTAAGGGATCTAAGGCTCTGCCGGGATAGGAGAGGGGAAAGAATTCGAGAAGATATTGGCCAGGGACTATCTTGAAGGTGCCATTTGCCTGTTGTGACTGAAGAAAACCCCTGAAAACCCTCAGTTCGCTGGGATCGAATCCACGACCTCCCTAATGCTACGCCAACACTCTACCACTGACTTCTTTACTACTGTATTATCCAATCCCTCGGTACAAACCTAGGCGAGAATAGCTGTATTGAAATTCGAAAGTGATGACCAATACCCGTTCGACAAGATCTGAAAGATTTTTAAATTACTTCAATTTAGATCTTTTAGGTTGTATTTTAAGTGTATATTTGGCATGCATGGATTAAATATTGCTCAAGTCTTGAGGGATTTAGTTCTCCGCGATCGAGGATACGATAAGAAAAATCAAGATGGTCGGGTGCGAACCCTCATACTTAGTCATCGTGGTCCAGGCAGTAACGTGGCGGACATCGAAGCGGCAATGGGTAGGCATGTGGGTTTAAACACCTCGGTCGACTAACTTGACTCACGTTTTCAACGGTTTCCCTCAGTTTCACCAGGTAAATCCCGGGATGGTACCTTATGTGAGACCCTGGCGGATACAATAAACATCCTCTATTTAACTCATCCCGGTCTGAGTCAAAGATGCAAAAAGACCTTAAATAAATTCGTATTCGAAACACTAATTTTTTTAATGATGATTCGATGACAGCGATGAAAGTCCCCCCCCCCCAACCCACTTCATGCTGTGACTTTTTTCCTATCTTATTGATTGCGTGCAGAGCAGATTAGTTTGCTACTTGGAACGATCAATAGGACAGTTTCTCTTGGCCACGGCTGTACTTCGTAGCTGTGGAGACTAAGCAAACAAGGAAGAAACACATCGATCGGAGTTGAAGGACCAACGACGCTTCAATAATTATACGATTTGGAAGGAAGAGCAAGAGCGCATTTTGTACCGAAGATAACTTTCAAACATTCGGTCGACTTATATGATCATGAATACCTTAATTCAATCTTAAAGAGCCTGGCTTCTGTTTTTGTCATGTCAGTCTGTCCCTTATATATATTTATGAATTTATTTATGTCCTTTAAGCATCTCAGGCTCAGCCGCGATAGGGTAAGGGAGAGGATAAGCTCGTCAGGGGCCTAGTTAGTAAGTACCAACCTCATATTTACCTGGTGACTGAACAAAAACCATGGAGAAACCTCAGTCAGGATAGGTGGCCGCTGGAATCGTTTCTAGGGTCTTCCGATTGCTAAGCCAACGCTCTACCAACTGAGCTACAAATGCTCGGATGCCTGTCTCTCTGTAACAATAGGCTCTTACGCGATACCACTCACGTGCGAGTGGTTCTTGATTTCTAATAATAAAACCACATTTTTAAGCACTTTAGCGTCTCACATGAGACGTGTTAGATCCACTCGAAACGAACGTGACTTGATAAAGAGGAATACTATTAATGTTTAGTGACATCATAATTTAACATTTAAAAACCGTTTCCGTGGCAACGAGACTCAGCTAATATCACATAACAGATGACAAGTGCTTCACCAATTCCAACCACATCCATCATGACGATTTTGAACTTTTAAGAACCAAATGAAAGTTACTTAAAATAAAAACATATTTGTTATAGACGATGTTATTTACTTAAATGCAAAATAGCACATATTACAACCCAGATAGCATGCTAGCTTGTGTGGTCACTTGCTTTCAGCTTGGCAGACTTGATATTGTTTTGAAATAGGTAAACAAGCATGAAATGTTCTTCTTGGATAAAGCAGCTATGCAAGGAAGTTTGTTAATCTTGAAAAATACTTTAATTTTGTTTCGCACCACTTCCGCTCTCGTCCTCCTGCGTTGAAGTCCCATCACGTGTGGAGTGGCTCTGTTTAGAGATTATCTCAGATAGTATGCTAATTTGATACAAGGGTGTCAGTCGCTTGCTTTTAGCTTGGCAAACTTGATATTGTGTTGAACGTAATAAACATGCATGAGAAAACTTGTTGGAACAACTTAAGTGGCTTGGTTGTTATAACTAACCTATTTTAAGCTTGTACGAACGAACAGTTATGCGAGGAAGCTTGTACGAACGAACATTTATGCGAGGAAGCTTGTCGAACTTTACATTTATTTCAGTTTTGTTTCGTTGCACTCTCGCTGTCGCCGTAGGCTAATCTTCGCCAACTCCCACCCTTTTACTGCAGACGTCTCTTGCGATCTGATGAACTAAGTATAAATAACGCTTGGGGAGCCTGTTAGTTTGCTGACTACAGTTTCCAATTAATGTGCCGTGGGGCCACGGTCGATTCCCAACCAGGTCAGCTCTTTTCTTTTTTCTTTTTCTTTTTTTTTTTAAAAAAAAACAAGTACATTATGCTTTTCTTTCTTGTCCTGTTAA
Organism: Lepisma saccharinum; assembly: GCA_022664845.1. Classification (NCBI taxonomy): domain Eukaryota; kingdom Metazoa; phylum Arthropoda; class Insecta; order Zygentoma; family Lepismatidae; genus Lepisma; species Lepisma saccharinum. The sequence goes on from JAGDQP010026159.1 coordinate 14,350, forward strand.
GGCTATTGCAACCATGATTCTTCACTAGACGAACTGATTCAACCTTGTACATTTTGGCTTGATTTACTAAAATTGCATTAGGTTGTCACACTTGTCAAAGTAAGCGTTATTTACTTTTCCGTCAGATCAAAATTGCTATGTGGGTCACATTTACATAATTGTACCAGAAATAGATTAGAATAATCAGGTGTGATGTTCTCTTTTACATTACAAACGATGTAACACAGTTTTTCTTCTACGCCATTCAAAATTGTCCACTCCCAGAAGAATAATTTCTATACTGATTCACAGCCATTTGTGATCTGATAAACTAAGTATAAACAGTGCTTGGAAAGAGAACTAGGGCCTATTCGAAGTTCACTGCCCCGTCATTTCGGTAGGTTTGTTACTTGTCCCGGTAAATATAATAATGAATTAATATTTACTTATATATGACTTAGCTCATCAAATTGAATACCAGAATGTCCTTGGTAGGCCTACTCTTGGACACCTTAGAGAGGTAAAGGCGGTTGAGCGTGGGACTGACCACCGCACTTCACTTCGTGCCGTAGGTCGAGAATATGTGGAGGGCTACCTCCACATGTCCATGCGACGTTCATGGCGCGTGCGTATCGTACAGGGTGATTCTAAACCTGACGTTAATTTTAAATTAATTTAAAAATTTAATCTAAAAATTTAATCCAAAATTAATTTGCTATCATGGGCTGGAGTGCCAACTACAGCCTAAGTCTACCACAAGTTGTAGGAACATCGAACCCTCACCGAACACTCTTCTTTGATATAGAATCTAAAGGTAGTAACGTGGGTTTTCACAAAGTACCATTTCGACATTGGCTTGGTGAAAGTGATGGAAACCCTGGAAGACGATAATAAATAAATACAGTATGGTAGGCTCGAATGTGCTCTACCGTATTCGATTATTATTATTATTATTGCAGTTAGAATCCCGGTTTCCGAAAATCGAGGTAATGCTACATTGCAGATAGTGTCCCGGTTTAAATCAATGGTCACTTCACAATTCATGGACACCAGATTGACTTGTGTTACATATATATATATATATAGATATATATATATATACAATGAAAGCATTCCGAAAACAGTATTAACTTTTCCTTTATCGGAGCTCTCTACTGATTCACAGGCTGTGTAGACATGTTGCTGTTTAAGAGTTGCCAGGAGCTACGGCGACGTGATCATGAAAATGTCTGTGTAATGAGAATATGGTATTGCCTCAGTACGTGAATGGTTAAGACGATGAACTTCTAATCCAAGGTTCCAGGTTCAAATCCGGCCGCAGACAAGTGTGAAAATATCAACTTACGAAAGACAAGATAATAAAATGAATGAACACAGGATATAATAAAGATCACGTTTTTTTTAACCTACTATAAAATATACGTAATTGAGTTTATCGAAAAAGTAGCTTTCTCTCGCTGATGATGACACATTAATAGTGCGGAACCGAAGTTAGCTTTTTCACCTGAACCCAAAATGTAGGTGTATCCAATATATGTTGATGCTTTCTTTATGGAAAAAGTGCGCTGAAACCGAATCTCATAGGTATACGTTTCATAGCCTTGAACGTTTCGAGATATGACGTCATCAATATGGCCGTTCTATAATGTGTACCTCTTATTATGACGCTGATCGATTTACATTAAATATGCCCATGTGGGGTATCAAATGAATGCCCTAGGTGCCTGGAGTTAATCATGATGAGTAATATAGTCTATATATTTCACATCCTGAACGTATCGAGATATGACGTCAACAATATGGCCGCCCTATAATGTGTACTACCTCTTATAAGGATGTTGATCTACTTCCACTAAATATACCCACGTCTGGTATGAAATGAAAGCCTGGAGTTAATCAAGAACCTGTTACGCAATGCGAAGGACCGTTGGCAGAAATGTGTCACCAAGCATGACGACTGTGTAAAGAAGGACTAATTCCACCATAATGTATAAGTTCTCCTTCCAGGTGATTGCAAGAACTTTTTGATACTACCTTGCATATGTGAAACAAAGTTGTTATATTTTGTACATAGACAGATTAAGGTCCAAGGTTTCTTTGTAGAATCTCAAGCAGCACAGAATATCGGCCCAATACTGGACCAGTACCGACCAATATCGATCAAGGTTGGCTCAGTATTGGGCAGATATTGGCCTCATATCATGTGCTGCTTGGGAAATATGACAGTTTTGTGTCACATATTTCGGGTTATGTATTTCTTTTTGTTCGTCAATGTCACTTGTATCCCTTGACTTCTGAAGTCGACATATAAAACTTACTTCTCTGCCCGTTACAAATCTGACCATAATTATAGTATTATGGGACTTACCCCACACATCCGAAAGTCAAACTTCTACCTTGATTTTGAAAAGGTAAGTCAAATCTTATATTACTCAAGACCTGCATAAAAAGACCAGCTAGCAAAATATATGTTCAAATTTACTGTACATATTTCTACAAAATTATTGCTGCAGTCAAAAGATAGCGATAAAATACTGATGGGCATTAGGTAGTTATACCCTCTTTCCATTCCCAACATTTTCTTCACGATCAAGTGGAACTAAAATATTTGACCGTAATAATCTCACCGGGGTAATTCTTAAACTAAATAAATAAAGGAAGCGAAAGTAGATGGTATACATACAGTAGCATAAGGTATACGCTAATGTGTAAGGTTAATCAGAGGGTATATGGCGTGTACTTCCGTATACCCACGACTGCAGCCCTGATTATGAATGTAAAAAACAATAAATAATCACTGCAAGGACGCCATCAGGTGTACTCCATTCATTACGTTCAACTCCAGGAATCTAAGGCTTTCATTTGATACCGAACATGGATATAGTTAATGTATATATATCGACGCCATAATACGAAGTACACATTATAGGACGGCCATATTGTTGACGTTCGCACAAGGATGTGACCCATCCACTCTATATTACTCCGTTAGATCATCAGCAAGCATCGTATTTTATTTGGCATAACTTATTGAATTATATATTTATAGATGGTGTTGCAAAATAACACCGACAAAAACACCTCACGACTAAACATGAAAACTAGAAGATAAAATGTAGAACAAGTATTAGGCTTAAAGGAAGAGAGGGGTATTGTTAAGTGAGAATATGAAGTGTAAGACTGAAATAAAGGCTAAAGAACTATAATTTGAAACCAAACATGGGTGTATTTAATGTATATCGATCAACGTCATAATACCAGGTACATATAGGACGGCCATATTGATGACGTCATATCTCGAAACGCTCAAGGGTATGAAACGTATACCTATCAGATTCAGTTTCAGCGCTTTTTTTTCATAAAGAAATCATCAAAATATATTGTATGCACCGAAATTTGAGGTTAAGGCACTTTGGCCTTGGACTACAATCATGGTCATAACAAGAACAAAACAACCAGAGTGCCTGAATCCCTCTTGAAACCTGATTGTCATTCTTGTACATTTAAGACTATTTCAATCTGCGTTCTTGTAAAGTAGATTGTATGATTCAACCTTGTTGAAACCTTTCTAGCTTGACTTGCTAAGTTTGCAGAAGTTGTCACACTTGTGAAAGCAAGCTTGCATCAGTTCTGACACAGGTTAAAAGTGCTATGTGAAATACCAGTGGGAGAGACATTGCGGCGAAATACTTGAAGCTTAAACAACAATGGAAAGCAAGTGATGGAAAGTGGCCGGCTGGCAGAGGAGTTGATATTTTTTTTTAAGAAGTTTTTTTTTGTACTTCTAAATAATTGCTTCCTTTTGATTTCTTTTGCATTTTACAATTTTTTTAGATATAGTTCAGAAACATCAGGTTAATTTTCTTATAGACACAGTGGGATAATTCCCAAAATATCATTAACTAACCCCGCCCTCTGCTGATTCATTCGCTACGCTGACAGTTACACATGGTTTAGATCGAGAAAATTACCAGACGTCCTGATTTTAACAAATAACACATAAAACTTGTACACATTCCGTGTTTAAAGTTATTTTGAGATGGAAATACTCTCTATGTGTCACTAAGTTCCATGTCTGAGTTGATGAAATAACCGATGCTCTTTCCAACAGCTCCAGCAACAAAATGGTTAAAGCAAAAGACGGCAAATCACAAGGTTCCAGGTTCAAATTCAGGTGTAGTGAAGTGCGAAAAAATTTCAACTGTACCTCAAAACGAGACGATAAGATGCGTAATGGAATAAAGACAGGATGTAGGCAAGATAACACTTTTTACGTTCTTTTCTTTAGTTCACATTGGTTTGTGGTGTCCTCAAATCTTGCAACGTTAATTTAACTCATTTCTCGACGTCATATAATGATGAAATTTTGCACAGCGACTTAAGTCGAGTGACAATACAATATTCCATTGTCACTTTCACATATATTTTTATATTTTAATATGAGCTTCTTTATAGTCCGGGGGCAAGTGGTATAAAATCTTACATACGTGCGATTTTAATGGTACAATTGTGAGACATATTATTTTTCTGTTTTGGTATACATAGTTATGACAAATTTAGATGTTGCCAAGTGAAAAAATTCTGCAGGCCAATATGGCGGCTGATTTATACGTTAAAATGTTCGTATCTCGGTTATTTTTCATCCGAATTAGATGATTTTTTTAAATTGCAAGTCTACATTGGAATATTATTTTTAGTTACGAGATATTACATTATTACGCTTTCTGTAGTGGTTTTCCAGTTTTAAAAGAAAAACATTTTTATCCCAAAAATTCCCTCTATATTCCCTGTCTGAGTTATTTGTCAACGTATTCTTGTAACTCTATTTTTAAATTACATGTATGTTTAAGAATATTTATATTGCCACTAGGCTATACATTATACTTTAAAGTTTAAATATAGTATTTTTCGAGTTTTAAAGGATTCAATCTGAACGTTTATAAAGCAAGTATTCCTAATGTAGCAAATACAAAGAAAATCCATGAAAAAAATCAAATGTACAGTATGTTTTGTAACGGCCTTAATTTCTTTTCCTTTCGTAGGCTAACGTAATAGGCGGTTGAGCAAATAACAGGACTGCACATTAAGTACCTTATAAGATGCAGTTTGTGGATATAGCCGCAACATTTACCGTAGAGTAACGTTAATCCAGATTCTAACCTTGGATGAACCTACTCTTAAAATAAAGAATCTACTTTATTCTAGATTCTACTAAGATAACGAACTTATCACACTTCGGAGTTCGTTTATGATAACTTGTATTTTTCCTTTTGTAGAACATTTACACATTGCATAAAGTGCACAAGTACATCCTTTGATTACACTTCAAAGCATATTATTCAGTTACGTAAAGTAACTGTTCAAAAGTACACAAAGAAGTAATTTCTTCTTATATAAAATATTGAGAACCTTGTCTTTTCGACATTTCGTTTAGATCCATAGAGTTAGGAATATAAACTCTATGTTCCTAACTCTATGTTTAGATCTCTCATTTCAATATTTATTTGTTTGCGCGAACCAAATGTTTATGGCCCAAAAGCGCTTACTGTTCCTGTAACTATAAAGCATATTATTGTGCTGAGAAAATGCAAAGTTTCTTATATACTTGCGTAAGTGTACGCACTTCTAGCAAGTATATCTCACAGTTTTTATATTATAAATCATATATTAACTCATTTTCCATACCTCAGAACATTTCAGCAAGTGTTATACACTGCTCACATACAGCATAATTTGAGACATGTTACTGAGAGGAGCTAAAACTCCTCTCCATCACTGTCATTAGCTGATGAGTGTTCAGTACATTTACTATTCTCACAAATGTAAATGTCATCGTCTCCACACATGCACAGATCAGTGCATGGAAACATATGTTGCCGACAGGAGTACAATTTAGACAAACATTGACTTTTGTGACAAGAACATTTTACTAAAGTACAATAGATGGAGTCGGGGAAGCTATTGTCATCAGAAGAACGAAAACACCATTCTGAATAGCCCAGAAATAACTATTGTCAGGTGAAGGAAGTTTAGAATTTGCCACAATATCATTTTGCCACACAATACATTCATAATGTGCTCATAGTATGGCAAGATGAAGAGGCATTTTCTCCGATTCCAAACACTTCTTCTGAAACATAGTCCATCACGCATCACTAACAGTTGAATTCTTGGCATCGGATGATCGGGGATGTACAATGTACACACAAACGTTTCCAGACCAGTGAAAATTGATTGAGATGGTTTACGTTCCAATCCCATTTTCGTAAAAGCACTGAAACATGTGGAGTCGCACTTTTGGAAAGACTTCCAGCAAGAGATTTTGCCTTTTCCCGCAAAACCGCCAGCTGTATCACAACCAGTAGAGTCATGGAATCCTGAAATGGCATTGACTTTCTCTGATCCTAGAGCATGATACGTTGGCTCTAGGGGAGCGCTTCGTTTCTTCTGACCAGTTTTAACAGCACACGAAGCGTCAGGACAAAGCATAGGGTAACGCCGTAGAACAAGAATTACAACATCGGTATCAGGTAAGTAGATGTCAATACAAGCTCCACCTCGGTTTGTTGCGCCAACAGCATGAAGTATGATTTTCGTGTCTGCTTCTTCCTGGGAATTAGGGAGATGCTTTACATCACATTAGTTTTTAGCAACAATAGTTTTTAGAGTGTTCTTAACGGACCATGCTACCATCTTATGTGCTAAATACCCGGCCATTTCAGATTTAGTTTCTTCATGTGACAAAAGCATCTTCATAGGAATGCTGTTAATTCTGGTTGAATCAGTAATTTGGTAAGCGGTTCTCACACCATCAGCTACACGCTTCACTCTTGTCTCAGTCTTATTGACATTGGTAAATCGTATCTGTCAAACACAAATTGGACTTCATCATATTTGTCGAAACAGTTCTTCACACGATTTATGAAGTAGTCAGCCAGATCTTTGAATGTCGTGATAGATTGCGGCTTATCAAGGCTTTGCAGCAATGCCATTCCATCGAATATTGCAACCTGTTATGTAACTGGCGTGGAATAACTGCAATTAAGGTTAATGCTGCAATCATACAAGCCGACACAAGGAAATGGTATCTTCACGTTAAAACCGCTGCGTAGAATATTATTATTATTATTATTCTGCTACTTGGAAGACTGTAAGGCATGAACACTATACACACGAATTGAATGTTATCAACACTTTTATTCACACTATCCAGAAGTAGAATCAACAAGAACATAATTCGTAACAAGTGCAAATAACGATAAATATACCTAACTAGTGAAACATTACAATACCCTTACTTTAGATTTAGTGCCCTTTTCATTTAGTGCTCGGACATTAGGTTAATCTTTGATGACGCCTACAATTTGTCGCTGCTCAAGCATGTGCCATAAACTTTACCATAAATTCAATCACTTTACAAATAAATTTGAGTGCAATCTTTGAAACATGCAACTATTATTACCAATCACACTGAATAATTGCAAAGGGGAATTTAGATGTTCAAAAAAGAATACGTCCACAAGAGATTGACCCACTATGTGAATTATCGGCTCGTACATTTCCTAGCATATTGCTGAATCGAACTTAATTTGCCGGGTAGTTATAAACAAAGCTACCTTCACAGCAAGATTAATACAGACAGCTCCGCTGCCAAACATACATAAAATATACAACAGTCGTAATCATCGCACACAACGAGCAAATTATAAAGGCTGATTTTCATACTTTCTTTCAATAACGCAAGAATTATCTCATTCTGTAATTTACAGTAACACAATATAAAATATGTTGAACTTAAATCATGAATATTAAATACGACCACGAAATGGCGTCTATTCATAGCACGTGCAACCGGGTTCAATTCCAATATATTGGACGGCTATGATAAACCCACCGAGTTCGATTCCAAAATAATATTCAACTAGGCCTACTACTACTACAACATAACTACTCTACAATACATTACCAACCGAAGCACTATTACAAACTTTTGGCACTTCTATAGAATTTAGAGTCGTGAAGACATTCTATAATAACAGACGACGAGAATCAATAGGTGCAAAACCCACCTATAACAACTGGCGGGACAGCCGCTTAGTTGCGAGTTCTTGCTGCTGAGGGCAGCACGATCGCTGGCGCGCAAACAACCACGAATCAAACCCCGTAACAAGAGTGCAAGGAGTATTCGGCGGAACTGTTTCAAACCCGCATTCCAGAATGAACCGCAGGAGTTTTGTGTTGATCTACAGCTGTCAGTGTCTCCAGAATATATAAAAGATCGCTCGTCGTTTGGTGGTAACAGCATCTGACCTTCTGTGGTAAAGAGAGCTCGTGGAACAACACCAAGTTCGTAGTTGCTGATTGCATCCTTGAGGTTCACGGTAGGACGAGACTTTGAAACCGGTAGCAGCCGTACAAACAAGGCCCGATACTCTTTTAGTTCGATCAACTTTCACTGTAACTTAACAGACGTTATTCTTGCACATTTGCACATTCTGTTCTACGCTTTTAACTTAAGTTTCTTCATAGGAGATCACAGGTTCAGTATGTTGGCATGAATACGCCCCTTTACAAAAACTTCATAAGCTGCTTGCCCTACAGTATTTCTTTTTTTACCGCTTGATCCATTACAGCTTTTGTCATGCAATTCAAAAGATCGTCTGATGCTTCACTGAACATGTTGCCCTGTCTTCGTAAAGTGTCAACCAAATTAGCTGTCATACATTCCTGTCTACACAAAAAAGATTTAGAATCTTCGTGATGCACAGGACGATCTACTACACTGATTCCTGCTTTTGTCTTGCAGTCTGTGGCAAGCATTGCTATAGTAGATGCAATCAACAAGAATCGCGTGAAAGCTGACTGATTTATAGTTATTACCACTATGCCACCACTCACTTTCATAATTCGATTGGCATGCTCCACAGCGTGATCAGCACCAATAGAACAGAATGAAACGGAGTTTCTATTTACCACCCAGTTACCTTCTAACATCTCTAAGTATACGTCAGGACACTTACTCTGCATTCTTTCCATGTCTGCCAGATACAACGGGATCATGTATGAAGAAATATTTACAGTGAATAAAGAGAAGACAAGTGCAGCATCCAGTTTCCAGTTTGCACTGACTTAATAATCTGGCACAATTCTAGAACCATGCGCACGTACAGCACCAAGTCTTTAGCGGTTGGTTTATTCTCTAATGAGCGGTCGAAAGCATCCATTTCCTTGAAGACGCTGTCAATTTCCAGTATCTACTGGGATTCTTCAAAGGCACGTTTTGTTTCTGAAGAATTTGTTTCTTCAGATATTGAAGCCAATCGATCAACAGAACGCTGAATGGTGTCTCGTAAGATGGGATTTTGTAGCGGTAAATGCTTCTAAGTACAAAGTGAACAAAGCCTGGACTGTTACTAAATGTGCTTCCATTCCTCTTCGAACATGTTTCCCTGCGAGTATGGAACTGGTGGCATTAGCACCATACAAATTACTTTCAATCCATGACATATCTAGTCTACTGCCTTCGATAAAAACACCAATGCATCTAAGCACTGCCATTGTTATGTGCAGTTCTCCTGGACGAAGTATAAGGTGATTCAGATCAGACCTATACATTTGTAACTGTTTCGCTTTTGTATACAATGGCATATCCAAAGTTAAAACAGTTTCTTTTCCATGGCCCATTAAAATTTGGTTGATGCTCTTTGCAAGCAGGATAACTGTAATTAGTGTTGACCAGTCTGTTGGTGGTGCTGGAATTATGGGGAGAACATTAACACTTGTAGAGGGTAAAACATATTTTATGCGTGGCTGGCCACGTGGGAACGTTTCGACTTCCAGGAACAATTTACCATTGGGCGTTCTTCCTTGCTTGTGTTTGTCAAACCAGGCTCAGTTTTAGGAAGTGCATTTGTTAATATCCACGTCTTAAAGTCTGAGTGATCCAATCCTTCTGTGAGTGGCGATGGAGTGAAATCTGGTTAATTTGGGCACTTAGACCTTGGCTTTGATGGCATGCTGCAATCTTTAATGTTAGTGAAGCATTCTGGAAGATTAACCAACGTACGGTGGTTGGATGAGGTCATTGCATGGGCAGATGGCGCCACATCATCAGGCTCTTTAAGCTGGTAAACTGCAACCACTGTATTGTGGGTAGTGTTTTTAGCATTCGAAGTGTCTTCCATGAAGTCCACGTTATCTGCAGCGAAGAAAATGTATCGGTTTCTGACAATATCAGAAGGAACGTTTGTATGTTCCATTGTTTTTCATTGTTTTGCGGATTATATTCTCCGCTATTTGCGTTTCATACCGAATAAGCCGATTGTATTCGACAGACATTCCCAGTCCATGAAGCAACCGGATGATTTCCTTGTTTCGAGTGACCTGATGAATGGCTAAACCCACAGCGACTTGTTGAGGCATAACACGTGTCTGCTACACTTCGGTAGGAGAACGTCGCACTTGTCTCTCACTCAAGGCTAATGCCAAAGCTGTTTGGAATAAACGGAGAGCAACTTTACTGACCTCTTCTTCTCCGACGACATAGTGTCTACTCTGCCACACACGAGCCATGTGAAGAATTTGTATATTTCTCTGGGAATATTATCATCTGCTGCATCTATAATTCCTGTAAAATCCCATTTCTTGGCACTGCGGATATACTTTCTGAGAATTGTGCTGCATCAGGCAGACATCGATATCTTCATCACTAAGTTGGTAAGCTGAATCTATACAACTGTCTCGGGATGCCTTTAGTGACACTACCCCTGCTCATTTCGACGAGATGGTCGATGGAATTCAATTTCACTTATGTTTTTAGGTAGCAGTTCTTTAACTCTTTTTTGACATACAGAAGGATTGGAAACATTGTTTATAGCTCGGATATTTTCATACGTTGTTTGGATGACAGCCATGTTGAGAGGGCCCTTTGTGACAAAATCCCTTACGAGACTAATGAATTCGATTTCTTCTGTACTTGATGAATTTGGACGAGTTGAACCTGATGTTGTTCTTAACACATGACTTACATTCTTCGTCCAACATGGGAGATGATATCACACATCTATGGCATGCCTATCTTCTTGGTTGATGGCTGTATTAATTTTTATTTGTAGTGTTTCGTTTACACTTTTCTTTATTACATCACAAGTTTTTCTGGGATTGATCACATGATAATTTTGTTAGAGGACTTTCTCGGGTGTGGCCTCCATTGTAAAACCACCTACTTTCACTGAATGGAACACACTGAGAGCGTGTTAACCTGGAAGTGCTAGGTATATCTAATTCCATTGGTTCAGACAAAGAAGACAGGTTCTATTTTTAAAACCTTTGTTTTAAACAGTGAAGTTTACTGCGGCTGGTGATGGGTTGGTAGCAACTCCTATGCCACGAAGCCTTTCGCCGAAGTAGCGTGTCAGATGTGATTCCTCGGAACTTTCCAATTGCAGTCACACACTGTTCGTCACAGTACTGAGCGCGTTCTCTGATATAGTTTAGCACTTGTTCATGTGAGGTCGCATTTTCAACTAATTTTTCTCTGGTACTGGTTTGATAAATTATGCATAATCTATAGTTATTGGATAACTCTGGAATTTGTAAAGGAAGTTTTTCTCGCTTCATCGTAATTTTCTGATTTTAAGTTCCGCTTCTTTCGAAGTCCCAACGATGAACTCTTCTGAGAACCTTTATCCACAGTTTGGGGGCTCAACAACTTATTTCTGTTGGAAGCTCTCTCTCATTTTGCACTCCACTACATCACACTTAACTGGACTACACTACACTTCACTCCTTGCGAGTTATTACTATTTTTTTTCTTACGTCTTCCGCAGACGGTTACGCAGTCTCTTCGGTTGTGCTTTTAATAT
>JAGDQP010026160.1:0-14679 GCA_022664845.1 Lepisma saccharinum
ATGACGCTGGGTGGGCACTGTTCCAGACCCTCTCGCTTCGGAAAAAATCCCTTCATAGGGCCGAGAATCGAACCAGGTACCCACAATCAGCAGTCAGCGACGGTAACCAGCAGGGCGGCCAAATATTATATATACATGATGTAACAGAATTCGACCGACAAACTTGGAAGGATTGCATCAAAAGATAAGGAAAAATGTCTGTCACCCGGACGGAAGTTCCGCTGCGTTTCTGAGCTACAATCTGCCGAAAGTGTGAGAAAATAAACTTTAGAACTCATATTTCAGTATCAATAAGAATAGAGCTGAAGTGGCATGGTATTTTCAGACTTTAAACCTGCTCTATCCAGAAAGGCATATTTCAAAATTGTGAACAGGTGCGCAAGGGATTTCCCGAAGGAAGTAAGAGAGTCCCAGAATTTCTCATAAGTTACTATGGGATAAAATGATGATGAATGCGAGGACTTTCTAGTAGGTAACAATGATCTGTTTGAGGAAAGTCGGTATCTCCCAACTGGTTTCATATTACATTTTGTTTTTACTACTAATGTTGCTTGAATGGCCTCAGTTTTACTTGTGATTTTCCAGCGCCAATATGTAGTTCATGAGAGAAAATAATTTCTGTGCATCACTCCCCGGGAAACACAATAGTAGTTCACTGGCCTGTTTATATTGTGGGGAATGTTATTGTCTTTGACATTTTGTGACCGGTAGTCGTGAGGTGCGTGGTTTTTTTTTTTTTTTTTTTTTTTTCGGTGGAAAGTGATTTTGCTAGCATAATATTTCTTGTGGGTTGAAGTACTGTCATATTTTCTAGAAATCGGGGACAAACTGAAGTCGGAAGTGTTATTTCGGGGACGTATGGTCGCCTTACTTTAGACATTCCATTCTCAGGGGATCAGAATGCGGTTTGGAAATAATAGATAAAATACGAGAATGGAAGGCAAACAAAAACCTGCTTTTTCCCTGCATCGTCCATACTTTCATCCGACTACTCGAAAAAGTACAACTTGTAGTAGAGTGAAAACAGTGTTGCTAGTTAAAAACGGGCGAATTCGAAATCTTAGAAGTGTTTATTATAGAGCCTATGGATGGTTTATAATGTATACATCACGGATCCTGGTATTCCTTTTATTCACTTCGATTCTGTCTGCTCTCTTTTTATGGAACAAAATTATTTGTTAATTAATTGAACTCATTCATCTCAAACATCGTGCAAGCTTTTATCGTTTGGAGGAGGCTGATTATGGTGCCTGTAAAGCCTAAGAAATGGCCTCCCCAGGCTATATAATTACAAAATGAGGATTAAATTGAATTGAATCTTGTTGATTTTAGGCCACTTTGGCTCAGGCAGTATGGATGATAATCGGAGAATTAGTGAAATGAAGAAAGTGGGAGGAAACGGGAACGCTCTGAGAAAACCTACGCACACGGTATTTGTCCACCACAAAGCTCACATGACACGCACGAGCTGGGATCGAACCGACGACCTCACCCAACAGAGGTGAGCGCTCTTCCACCGAGCTACCGCAGCCCAGCTAAATGGGAGGGAAGTAACTAATATCTATTCTACTGGTACCAACCATTCGGATACTCACCTGGAGAGACTGAAAACATTTTAGCCACGCATGCCTCTAAAGATGTGTGTGTGAATGTGTGACGTTATGAGAATCAGTCCTCCATTTTATAATTGATTGCATTTATTTATTACTACTGACTGCTCAGGGATTTAGTTACTACTGACTACTCAGGGATTTAGAAGTTGATGAAATACTATACACTGTATATTTCGCTATTCCTCATATTTGCGATGTCAGGTAATGTAGCTACCATGGAAGAAAGATAGTGCTGGGAAGAAGTTGCTTTCGAAGCGAGTGACAGTGCATGTTGGTCTGTGGATCTGCACTTTGATTCGGATTCAAACGTGAATGTGGTTCGAATTCCACGTTAATAATAGATCCCGTTCTTATAAGTTACGTATTGTGCAGTTCCGAGTTCTGTAGACCTTTAAGAGGGGTCTTGGCTAGCGCGTGGGGTGAAGTCGGAAGTGCACAAGCAGTCACCGAGAGGACCTGAGCAGCGTTCGTTGTCGAGAGTTTATTATTGTAGGTAGAGATTTCCGGCCAGATTCTTCTCGAAATTTCTTAAAGAATATATGTCTCCTCGTGCATGTGTGTGCTCCTATTATTTGTATCTTTATCCACTCGCCAGTATTTTTCTTTTAAAACTCCCTGAAATGTGGTTCTAGTAAACTTGATCTTAATGTAATTAATAGCATTGTTCATTACCAAGCAAAGATTCTTTCATTTTTATATACCATTGCGGTTTAGCTATCGAAAGTTTTTCACTTTTCAGAAATGTATTTATGACTTTAGACATCTCTGGCTTAGGTCTCAAAAGTTATTTTTCGCAATACTTAACCATTGTTAAAAAAACTCTTAAAATTGAGAAAAAAGTTATCTATGTAGCAAGAAACAATATTCTTAGATATAGCAATAAACATGCCGGAATGGAAACTAACTCACTGGTTTTATTTCCAAACAGGCTTGTTCTTATTTCAAATGAAATAAAAATGTTGGTATCTCATTTCCAAGAAAATTGTATTTCGATGCACAGATAAGTACTTTCTTCTCATGTTTAGGCCACGGTAGCTCAATGGTAGGTCGCTCACCTCAGGTGCTAAGAGTTGTCGGTTCGATCCCTGCTCATGCCATGTTGGCTTTGTAGTGGACAGCACGACCTGCGTGGGTTTTCTTGGACGTTTCCTGCCACTATCTTCATTCCATCAATTCATCTCAGCATCATCCATCTGGTCTTAAAATTTAAATTCCTTCTCACTTTTAAGAAACTGCTCTTTACTGTTTACAGAAATGGCGCAATTATTTATCACTTCTACAAAGATAAATCACCTCTACTTGCCAATACATGAAAACCTATGCAAAACAATATACTGTGCTGAGTTTATGCTTTTATTTGTTAATGGTCCTAGAGGAGCTGTTGAGCTTCAAGGTTAGAGAGAACCAAAAACGCAGCTCAAGAAGGGTCCTTGGTGGTCGCTTGCCTTTCCTCTTACTTCTCTGTTTGTTTGCATTTATTACCTTGTTTCCTGTTAGTAGCTTTTTGCGTGCTTTTTTTCAGTTCCGGGAAAGTCCTGTCAATGAATTTCATTGATTACTTCATCGTCTGGTTCCTTCATCCATAGCTAAAACAGTATTATGTAGAATTACGAGATACATGAAAAATCTACCGAGCGGCCGTAGCTCAGTGTTAGTGCGTTGGCTGAGCATTTGGAAGGTCGTGGGGTTGATCCCATCAACCGGCCATCCTGACTGAGTTTTTCAGTCACACCAGGCAAATGCCGAGATTGTAATAACTTAAGCCCTGTCCGACTCCTTCCCGCATCCTTTTCCCTACCCTATCCCGGCCTGAGCCTTAGATGCCTAAAGACATAAATAAAATTTAAAAAATATATCAAACAGTTTTTGTCTCAGCTGTTCGTTCATCGGTTCACTGAAGAGCTTTTTCTTCTACGAAATTCCGTTTTCATAATTTCTTTTCACATCTTTATTTCTTAGGCATATTTTATAAACCTTATTTATAATTCGTGCAAAGTATTGGAGATGGATAAATAAATGTTCTACTTTTTATTATTATTATTTTGATGTTCGCTACAGTTCGTTCGTTCCAGCCACCATTCATTTTATTTTCTGTATGCTTAACGTCATTCCATGTTGCGGTGACAGTGTAGAAACCCTGGAAAAGTCAGGGAATTTTCTTTAAATCAGAGTAAAGTCAGGGGAATCATAGGATTTCTTCGTGTTCTGTTTAATTTGTTGATGTTCCTGCCCATGGACTGGTGCAGAGAGGGATGTTGCACATGCTTTCAGGAATGTGTGTTCAAACTACTACGTCGATCACCCCTTAATTTTAATCTAACCAAATCTATTTTATACGGTGACCCTGCTATTGCGTGTAGAAGCTAAAATTAAACTTTTTTTTAAAAAAAATAATCTTTAAATAGGTGTGTCGACATCAATCTGAAAATTTTGATTTTAGTCTGGAAAACCGGAAACAGTCAGGGAATTTTTCTGTTACTGTTCGCTGGACACTGTGGGTGGAATTTTGGAATTAAGCTACCGTGGAAGCGAGATAGAGTGATAGAGAGAGAACCACTTTCACGGTGACTGGCATTACATGTTGGCTGGCTCCTGTTTCCGCACTTCGCGTAGAATTTAAAATTCGAGAACGTGGGATCCCACATTAATACTAGGTTCAGTCCATAGAGAAACTTCGTGCTCGAAAGAACAAAACATCACAAGAGCTTGTAGCTCTTCAAACATCTCTTAACTTGACGTTTAAATCTATGCAAGAAGATCTATAGCATTTAACCTAAAAAAATTGATACGATAGTAGAAGACAAATGAATAGTGTTAACGTAGTAAGAGAAGAAAGATCTAACAATTTTTTGAGAATTAAGAAAACTGAAATATTTTTATTTCGACTATATTTTCAGAAAATAAAGAAGCGTAACTTAAAACCAAGAGTCCAAATAAGAAAGTATAAAAGTCGTATTGACAAGAAAAGAAAGATAAAGGTGAGCTAGTGGATAATTGTAGTCGTTGAATGATCATCAATGACATTCTCATCAGTAGAGTGAAGTAGAAGTTGGAAACAAGAAATGAAATTAAAATTGCGTCGTCAAACAATGGACTTGGGGAAAACGTAGCTACTTGCCAAGTTCACCAATAAAAATGGCTCCGTATATGTTGATTATTGAAAATAGAAGGAATCAGTGAAATCAGGCTTTGAGTACAGACACATTTTTAAGACGAGATATTGAACTCAACTGTAGACAGTTCTATACTTAAGGATTAAATGAGAACATTTAAACAAGCAAGAGGGACAAATAAAATTAGTGAATTGATGGATGGAAAGTGGCTCGTAAAGATATTATATACTAATGGAAAAGATGATGATATATACATACCGTCAACAGAGGTGGATATTCAGAAAAAAAAATCATGTAAGCTTTTCGTGTTACCAGAATTATTATTTTATGTAAACTAGAATTGTACTTATTGTGTGTAGTTCGGAGAATAGAAAGAAATAGTTAAAAAGGAAATTTAAAACAATATTTGTTGGCATAGAAATGATAGAGAAGAGTTGAAAGATAGTACAAGGCGTGTTTTTTAAGTTAGGTCAGCAGTTCTAATCTGCATACATTGTTTACTTTTGTACATAGTTGACATGCATTTCGTGTATTTAATGTAGCAAGTCACTTCTTTCTGTCATACCCATGTCGTAGAAGTCTACCCGCTCGTGATTTGAACCATTTGGTGATTTCAGTTTTCAGTTGATCGTCCGTTTAAAATGGGTGGTATGGGAGCTACTTCTTTATGTGTAGGAACTTGTGATAATAATTTGGTGCAGCATCAGGACTGTGTGGTTACAGCCTCCCCAACTGCTTCTGGTGACAGTTTACGTGCAAGGGCCGCGTTGGATCAATGGTTAGAGCGCTTACCTCTGGCGCTTGGGGTTGTCAGTTCAAACTCTGCTCATGCCGTTTGGACTTTGTGGTGGACAAACAGTGTGCGTGGGTCTCGGCGTTTTCCCGTTTCCTCCCACTTTCTTCATTGTATCATAATCCATCCGGCCTGAGCCAAAGTTGCCTAAATACCTTAAAAATAAATTCAAGTTTACGTGCAAGTGAGTAACAGACAGTGCCCTCAACAGGCATGTTCTGTTGTGCACATGCGCAGGACTCTTCTCTGTTACCACCACTTGAGACTGATAATTAATTGAGGACGGAAGTTATCAGGTGATGCAGATCATAGACGGCAGATTGCCACGTCATGGATGTGAAGGAACCTGGTATGCTTAATAGATCGAAATATATGGTCACCATGTAGAATTTGAATTTTACTTTAAGGTCTTTAGGCAACTTTGGGTGAGACCAAATTTATGATGATGGGTAAATTTGTGGAATGAAGAAGTGGGTGGAAAGGGAGAAACCCGAGAAAATCCATGCACTCTGTATTTGTCCACCACAAAGCCCACATGGCAGTAGCAAGGATCGAACCGAGGACCTAACGTACCGGAGGTGAGCGCTCTACCACTGAGCTACCATAGTGACTATGTAAAGAAATCAACAACGTATGCAGATATTTTAGCCAGTTTGTAATTATATTTATCACCAAAGTTTGTTATACTATTGCTTTACTTTGAAAACATGCCTTTGTAGATGTAGAAATTACCACGTTAGTGAGTATTTGTCAAGTATTTTTTTTTTTTTTTTTTTTTTTCATAATATTGATAGATCAATAGACAAGAAGGGAAATACAGAAAGAATAAGCAAAACTTTCGAAAGTGTCGATTTGGCTTTAGAGAAACGGGGGAACGCTCTCTGGGTATTAATATTAAGTAAAATAGTGAAATTGATCGAAGAACAATATTATTATTATCTAAGATTCGAAATTTTATATAAACCTGTTGTTGCACACTGAAGTAAAACTGCCACCTGTAGTTAGTTACAAATAATATATATAAAACTAATACAGAGGAAAGCCGAAAGGGTAATTTAAGATAAATTTATGATAAAAAGTAAGGAAAATACTTACAGCGTATATGTTGCGTAGAAAAATACACGTACACAACACTAATTTTCACATAGTTTTTTGCAATATTTCGATATTAATATCGTAGACTTGCTGTAGAGGAAGAGAGACGAACACACGTGGATAGAACAAAAGACTAGAACGATAGGAGCGACACGTAGTGGACGTTGCATCGTTTGGAGAACAGTTAAATGGTGCATGGAACAATTGACAACTGTACAGCGTGTAAGTACTGGATAGGATTGTTTAAGGAAAAGCGTTGAAAATGCAGAGAAAACGGGTTAGAGCTACTGAAGGTTAAGTCCAGCATACATTTTCGCGCTCAAACCATGAATAAAGGCCCCTTCCCACAGACTGTGTGTTGAGGTACTGGTCGTAAGGGGTAAAGTGTGGATTATGGCAACCATCGCCAATTTTGCACTATTAACAAACCGGATGCCCCAGGGTTTTTTTTTTCTTTCTTTCTTTCTTTAAGGAAAATTACTAAATGATCCAGTGTGAAATTAATACCTTATATATAGAGTACAAGGATGCTTAGCTAGTAAAAATGCTCTGTGGAGTGATCTCGTTAAGTATTCCCTAAACACGCCCTCGCATTTCTTGCTTTAATGCCTAAAACTCATAGCATGGAAGTATCGGAATTCGTACTATTAGCTTCTTTTGCTGCCACGGATGTAGAACACTGGCCCGCCACGGTGAATTCAGAACAGTAGCGGTTTTTTATTATTCCACGCTATTTTAGTTAACATAATGTAATAACTTGTAAACGTACGCGTGGAAGTGTTATTGAAACCTAAAATATAGCAAAGTTTCAACTCCATGAAGTGAGAAAAGTGCTTGGGAATATAGCTACTTGCTCGTTGGGATCGAGCACAGAAAGGTGTGTTAAAAGTCATGTGCAACGCGTGTAATAACAAAAAATATATAACCTATCTTTAACTTACCTCTGCTCGACATACTGTTCGTATTTTTGTGCCAAAATTCATCATTCATAACACGAAGTGTCGATATTAGTATTCTTTCGAATGCCTACAAGTTTGTTGTGTTGATCAACTCATGCTACCTATTTAACAAAACAATAATGGCACATAGCTTTTTGGAATTTTGTTTGAATGATGACTGTATCCATGTGTTTCTAGAAGTGGCTGTGTACATTATTTGCAAGGGAATAACTGGTATAGAGGGTGCATATAGCTCAATAGCTTTTAGAAGCTTGGAAAACGGAAAGTAAAATTCATCGGTAAAGTTCAGGCGTTTGTCCAAATTTTATTAATTAATTAAAGGTAAATACGAATAATTTATTATTTTTCCAGTGCAGTGTATAATTATGAGAGCTAGCGATCTTCAGCTTCTGCTATATGGTGATAAATCCTTCCAACATTGTTTGCATTATTTCTATGCTTCCAAAGTTAGATATTTATATTATTTCGGATGCCTAAGGTGAGTTACAGCGAAGTTAAATCTTTCCCAGGTGAGTTGTGGAAATGCTAGGTATAAATTTATGCCGAAGTCACATTAAAAATATTTCAAATTACAAGAATCCATTTTCGTAGATGCACATAAGGCTTCAATCTAAATTTTGTTTTTAAAAAATCAACTCTTTAAAGATATCCAGACCACGTCCGAAAGTCTCTCTCTGTGTTTGTAACCTAGCAAAAACAATACAATAAAAATACATCTTCAGAAAGGATGGCAACGAAATATTTGAAGAAGAAACAAGCTGCTTTAGAAATAACTATATCGCAAGTCAGCATCTCCGAAGACAAACACACACACAATCTTTAAACTTTTACCCCTCCCCTGCCGTTTTCTAGAAAATACTATTGAACGTTTCTATGGTTCACAAAACACTGTTGGTCGAAGAATATTCTAAAGGGAAAAAAAGCCGGTTTATCGAAGCACAACATGTAGCGTTGTGGAATGAATTCTTTATGTGAACTTCATTATCCAAAAATTCATTTGAAAACGTTCTTAACCTTCTGACAAATTTGAGTCTTCATTCATTAAATTTTTCTTTACCATTATTAATAGTTTCATGACTTTTCAAATAGTGCAACATATTGGGACTTCCGGCCCCGCGCGAGCAGTCTCCACAGATGAGTTGAGCAGCCGGACTAGTATGATTGCGTCATCAGCGTTGGAAACTTACGCGCCTCCGCCTGTCTTCCTCGTGGGCCACGGACTGTCGCTCCGTGTTTGGATTACTTGTAACTGGGAAACGTTATGCTACAAGTTATGCAATTTATGCGTTTCGAAATTGCAACTTTCTTCTTGGTTTGGTGTGGAGAATTCACCCGTAGATTTACAACCATCATTTTTAAATGCCCTGTATACAATACATTACCTGAAAGGTACGACACAGGCATCCTCATTTGTAAAAACCACAATGGTTATTTCATGAGTGACCGGTGAATGTTGACAATGAATTAAGCTAGTAGGTAGGACCTTTCAAGGTACTATACCGGCATTCACGTGGTGAAATGAAGGAAAACTAGAAAACCTCAGTCACTATGGCCGGCAACAGGGCTTCTAAGTGCTAATCCGAATTCTGCGACCGTTACTACATCATGAGGGTTGGATTCCTTGTGGTACTGTCCAGAGAATTCAGTTGAACGTTGGAAGTACTCAGTAAAAGATTTGTAATAATAATGTATAAAGTTGTAGAAATATTTCGATGTAAAGTAATAGGTATAACTGCAGAATTCTAATTTTAATTTAATTTTAGGACCTTTAGTAAACTTTGGCTTAGGTCGCATAACTGTAGAAGACTCACAAGCTGCTGTTTTCTTTGTTTGTTTTTTTTTTTTTAACATTCCTACTTAAACATAATCCATAATTTATATTTTTAATAGGAAGTGTGAATATGTATAGTCACCATAGATGCTTTGTGGAATTTTGGGCATATATTATATTACGATAGAAACAACTTTTCATCGTTGTTGTGAACTTAAGGCATCAGTGAACTCTTATGCTAAGTATTTCCGTGTTTCGGATAAGGGCAATTAAGAGCAGCAAACAAGAACCTACAAATCTGAAAACATTGAAGAATGGGTAGGCAGTTAGGAGGTTATATTCATAAGGAACTGACAACGTTTAAAGAATCCTACAAATATTTGTCAGAGTATCTAGGAGTTGTATTAGTAAGATGTTTCTTTAACCCATTTAATCTAAATGGCTGTAGATTCCTCTCTCTCATCCAAACAAGGTTATAGTTTACGTATCTGGTTCTGTTTCCTGCTTTCTGGTACACCAGGATTGTGGCAAGTCAACCCGGAGGTGTTCCGCATGAGAAAGGTTTTTTCCTAAAACCTGCATCAACCACCGAGCATCCGTGTCTCAGTGGTAGAACATTGGCTTAGCATTCGGGAGGCCCTGGGATCGATCCCAGTGGCCGACCATCATAAACTGTTTTTCCTCAGTCATACCAGGCAAATGCTGAGATGATACCTACAAATTAGGCCCTGGCCGTCTACTTTCCTAATATCCTCTTCCCACCCTATCCGGGCATGAGCCTCATATGGCTCAAGACCTTTAAATAAATTCGATTCAGTTGAATCCATTAACCATCAGTTTTGTTTTTAACAGTGCATTCAGCTTAACCCCTGTTTCTGATTTCTGAAAATTATGGATAATCCAGTTTCGGAAAGTAGATAGAATAGTGACTATGCAACGGTGTGATATGAAAGATAAGTATGTGTTGTAAAGACTAATTTTCAACGGAGATATTTGCCCGTCAGCACATTCACGTCATAGATTTGGCAGTCAAATATCTCAGCTAAAAATGAAGTCGTTAAAACACTGACTACTTAATATTCAACAGTGCCGTAACCACCGTCATGCTCGAAAAAAAAAAAAAAAACAGACTTAACGGTGTAGATCCCCCCCATATTGGTTTGTCATTTCCATTGATTTCTATGGGAATTGTTTTACTCGTTTTCTGTCTCTCAGAAGTGGAATATTCAAGTTCTTTCATTGTCTTGGTGGATATTTACACTCTTTATTGTTTTGTAAATGTGAAATTTCTTCAAATATATTATCGTAATGTATTATTAATAGTTAAGTATATAGAACCCAATATATCAATGGGAAGTTATATTGTCGGTATAGATATAATGCATTTTTATAAAACATTATAAGCTAGGCGATAACAGAAGTTAAAATACGCTTCTGAGAGACATAAGACGAGTAAAACAATTCCCATGTATATCAATAGAAAGTTTACACCAAGTTGACGGGAGTGATCAACGCTGTTAAGCTCTTTGCACCAAGACAAAAACGTGAGTTTCATATCGTACATAAGTCTCAATGTGTTACAAGTTAGTAGTCAGCTGCCTTGTACATCAATAAGCTTTCTGCAGTAAGAGATCTCCAGTGCGGCTCTTGAGAATAATTAATACTCTATCGGCCATTGAGAGGGAGATGATGATAGATATGCCAAATTCACCTCTCACTATTCATTAGCCTTTTTTAAAACTATATTACCAATCTTATAACCTTAAGGCTTCGTGCTGAAGTTGCGTACAGGTATTTTGATGATTTTTCACCTGGAAATCTGACATAAATATACAGTGTGTGTCAGAAATGATGGGACAAACTTCGGGAGGTGAGTATTACATCACAACAAGAAAAAAGTTCCCTTGATGAAATTTCAAAATTGCTTAGTTTCAGAACTACAAGCACTCAAAGTTACGGTGGCATCGTCACAGAGGACATCATCTCTCAACAAGTAATGGCGTAAGCTCTGTCGGCTTAGCAAATCACACTCAGAGTAATACCCAGTAAATCTATTTTAAGTTATGTTTATGATTGGCGAATGGAGCTTAAAGACGATTTCTATGCTTGCCCTAGTAAACCATTTAATTCCTTGATAATACAATTCTTACGTTGCGTATTCTGTCTATGTGGCACTCCCTTAATCGTAAACATCCCTTAAATGGATGTATCGCCTACTATTTCGATTGTGATTTGCTAAGCCGACACCTCTTAGGTCGTCATATGCCAAGGTAATGGCTTCATTCGTAACGATGCCACCTTAACTTTGAGCTCCTGTAGCTCCGAAAGTAGGAAACTAGGCATGCCTCGAAACTTCTTCATATCACCTCTCGAAGTTTGCGCTATTATTTCAGTATGCTTTTAAATACCTAAAGATTCACTTTACGTATATTTCTTTTGCTTCTGCTTTCATGATATCCTTCAGTGAGTTAAATATTTCTTATGGTTCTATGCTTATAACAGTAGCAAAGCAAGTAAGTTATTTTGTTTCTTTTTATTTCCAGGATGATGAAGCTCTAGACCAAGATATGCAGCTCAAAGTATACCATAAACTTGGCATGCATTTTGACACCCACGCCCCTACTCACAAGTCTGCTGGTATTGCACTAATCGCTGTAAGTAGATGACGATTACTAACCGATATGAAAACCAACTGCTTAGACAAATCAAATCCTTTTAACGGTTTCATGTTTTTTAACATGAGAAATTCTACCACGCCGTAATAATATTAGGAAGAAACAGTAAATGAGACACTAATGTATTGTCATTTTTTCTATGTTTACTTTCTCATATCTTTGTTGTAAAACTGTAACTGTTTATTGTAGGCATTGAGAATTTTTATATAATTCCCTTGTTTTCTCCTCCCTTTGTTGTATTCAATTGTTGTGTTCTTTTTGTCGTGTAATCGATTGTTGGTAATGTAATGAATGCATTTCGGTAAACGAACAGCACGTCAGAACCAGCCTTAACGTATTCTTTTTATTATTACTATTATCTTTTTTTTCTTAAAACAGGGCTAATTTACTGAAATACAGAGAGTCTTTAATGTTGTTGTAAAGCGGCGATTCCAAACTCAGATGGTAGTGCGATCTCTTATGTCTGTAATGAGTTTATTTCCTTACACGAAATTTCAGTGCTGCTCCTACCGATTGATATCAAGCAGAGGTGTACATTTGGACCCGACCTTACTCAACCTCGGCCTCGTGATCACATTTCAACCTCGGCCTTGAGATCCGACTTCAGTCTCGGCCTCGCGATCCGACTCAACATCGATCTCGCTCAACCTTTGACCTTGCAATGAAAGTTCAACCTCGGCCTAGCGATGGTACTTCAGCCTCACTCATCTTTCCCTGAGGTTCAACGCCTTTCAAAGCAAGTGTGTTCAACATTTTAGTGAAGTAAATTCATAAAATCATAATCATTTAAAGTTAGGTCGATTTTCTATTGTCGTTATTGAAATTTGTTGCTTGTTGTAGTGAACATCTAAAACTATAACAGTGAAGTTGTTTCAACAATGAACAAGATAAAGAACAAAATAAAAAATCGGCATTAAGAGAAACCTCTAACCCATCTGCTGGAGCTAATTGTCATAATTATGCTACAAAACTGTATTTATGGAAATATTTTCCTTACTTGTATAAAATTACTCGTAGCTCCTACCGTAATTGTCTTAACCTTGCGATTCAAACCTCATTTTGTTTCTAATGGGGAACATACCTTCGGATGACATCACTCACATGGGGCGGTGACGTATGACGAGAAGAAAATGGAGAATTTCCATTAAAAAAAATTCTTTTGTGCATAGTTTTGGGACTATTACTGAGCTATTGCTACACTAATGGTGTAAGCGAATATTTAAAAAATTACGTTACTGTATACTTAATAAATTTCCTGTTTCATTGCAGTTTAATAAATGCATGATTAGGGAAAACAATTTTATGGACACAGTTCCCGGTGTTCGTAGATTTAATGGTTCCTTATGAATCCCGTTTGTGTATGTTTTCTTGTTCATTAATTTTGCTTTTAACGCCAATGATTTATATGACACGAAATATTACTCGTTTCAACGGAAGTGAAATATTGAGAATGACATGAAAACAGAACAGCTAAACAGCCAGGAGCAGATAAGCTACACTCTGGGTCGGATGTCAGTCAGAAAGTATGCTTTCGGGTCCCAGCGGTCCTATTACTACACTAAAGATAAAAGCAAATAGTTTTTTTTATTAATACGAATTTAGTAGAAACGATTCATTTAATTTTCGTCCATTCTGTTTGTAGCATCCTACAGGCTGTGCTGACGTAGTGAGGAGGTAGTCTGCTAAGGTAAACAGCAAGTAACTTTTAAATTTGGCCTGAGATGGTAACACTAAAAGCACTTCTTGATAGAGAGAACATTGCGGAAAGATTGTATGATGCAAGTCCCATATAGCAGCAAAGTATTGTAGAAGAAAAATTTAATAACACAGGCTATACCGAATCTCGTAGCTTGGGGCAGAAGAGAGGATATTACGCAGAGAAAGCATTAAATGGAAAAGAAAATTCTTCTTTGAAAGTATGAGATATCAAGATATGGGTTTCCAGGAGCAGCATTGGAATTACGCACAAGGAGAAAAAATCGTTAGATTTAGCAGTATTCTACTGCCATCTAGAGTTGAAGATCGGTGTTTTACACTAACATTAATGAAGCTTATGAATAGTCTATATTCCAAGTAAAGTAACCCGATGGTACATTATTTATAAGGCAAGATAAATAATCTGGGATTGGATCCTGGAACTAGCCATTCTTATTAAGCTCTTTTTCTTTCCTGAAGTCAAATACGATGAACACTTAAAATGATACCGATAGTTAAAGGTTAGATCAGACTTTTCTTCTTTTCCAAAGTGTCTTATATTATGGATAGAGTTTATTATTATTATTATTATTATTATTATTATTATTATTATTATTTGCCTGGTCCGCTGCTTGAATGGGGTACATTTTTGGGAAATATAGTGGGCCACAACAAGATTTTGGCCTGGCCCGATGAGGCTGGGCCAGGGCCACAATGCACCCCTGGTTTACCCATATGTAAATCCAAGCCACAGTTGCTAGAAACTTCGTTCCTAACTTCCAGCTTTCAAAGACATTAATTACGTAAAAACATACTTGAATAAAAGCAACTGTACTTGTCAGAAAAAGAAACCGTGGTCGTGCCGGTTGTGAAGGAATACGTTAGGTCTTCTTTCAGGTGCTGCCGCTATCGTTAAGACCAGGTAATTTCGTACGTAGTGAAATACTCGGTTTCCTGGTTACGCA
>JAGDQP010026161.1:0-26191 GCA_022664845.1 Lepisma saccharinum
AAATTTTCTTCTCCTTATATAAAATACCCAAGAGCCCAAACCCTACCACCGTACCGTAAAAATTTACATACAAAAGTAATCCTTTTTTTTCCTGTTGCAATATTAATCCATACATAACTGTTATGTAGCGAAGGATTGTTAGATGGTGCGAGCAGCTCGCTCTTTTAAAAATTAAACCAGCAGCTTTCAGTCGAATTATTTTAAAGATTTCTTGTATTTTATTATTTGTATTTCAGTAAATGAGAGATCTTTAACCATTTTCGTGACAATCTTGTGCATTTTAGATGTGTTATTGAAGTTAGAAATATGGAGTTTACAGTAACATTAATTTGGTAATGGCATAATATTTATAAGTTAGTAAAAGCAGACCGTACCATATTGTAATAATTGTGTTGCAAGTTATTTTGTGTTAATTTAGTAAATTTTCATATCTTTTAATTTTGACAAGCTTTTTTCGATTTCTATTAAGTCTTCTTTCACTTTTAGTCATTACGAGAATATAAATAGGGAAACGTTCCTATTAGCTTAACTTTTTATAAGATTTTCATTCACTTTCTTTTTATTCAGACCTGCTTCTGGATCCACTTTTCGTTAATGAGGAGCAAAAGCAGACAAGTCCATTTTTAGAAAAAAAAGTTTCTTTCTTTTTAAAGCCAAGATGAAAAGCTGTAGTGATTTATGCAAAATAATTTTATGACGGAAATACATATTACGATGGGATAAGTACATCCAGTGATTCCGCCAGCCCCCCGTGTGGGGGCGTGTTTACTCCCCAAAGTCTCGACAAGACCCCCGCCGAACTTTAAAATTTTTGCTGTGAAAAATCGATAGAAACCGTACATTACTTCACTTACACCCTCCGAATTTTGACTTTACACCCTTCTTCAAACTGAAAATCCTGGCGGAAACCTTGAATATATCCATTACAAAATTACTTTGTATTATTTAATTTAGGTCTAGAAAAGAATAAGAGTTTTTGTTTTTTAATCTAAATATGGACGTGTGCTTTTGCTTATTTGCTTCTCAAATCTCCTATCAGTTTAGCTGGAATGTTATTGACCTCACGGTAAATATAATCTATATTTTTTACTACAATTAAAACCTACGTAGGACTACAATTTTGGACCACAATGTTGCATTCCAGTTTAAAAGACTATCTTTATACTCACTGATGTACATTTTCTATGTAGTTTGCCTTGGCTTCAGAGGCACCATTTAGGGGGGGGGGGGGCAAGGCACGGTGTTAGGAATTTCCGAAAACGTGGCCAAAAATCTGATTTTTTGAAAAATGTCTAAAAATAGCAAAGAGGTGAATTGTAATCCAGAGTCAAGTATCTGTAAACCTATTTTGAGTTATACACGTACTAAGATGATTAATTTTCTGGATGAAAATGAAATGTAAAGAGGACATTGCCATCATATTAAAATTGTGTAAATGTGTCTGCTCCAAATAATTACTACAACAAAGTATTTATGAAATAATAATTGATATGAACATCAGGTTGGAGTGTAATAATAGTAGGTGAAAGAAAATGGAAGACTTATAGTATGCGAATAGTAAACACGGTTGGCAAGATTAAGGAATTTGAAACAGGTAACAATAACACTATAATAGTTAATGGTAATTTGAAAAAAGACTAAGTCAGGCTCTTTACCACCATCATTGCCATCACAATGACATTTGTAAAGAACCATGCTCTTTGTGTTATGTGACAAAAAAAATTGGTAATGGAACAATAATTGAATGTTGAACGTATTGTTAAATATGAAACAACAGATAACACAATACTATTGTTAATTACAACTGTGAAAGTCTGCACTCACTTCTGCTTCTTCCGCAGTACCAACACTATTTTCAAATACTTATCTTACCCGCGCGTAGTTTGAAAGGTTGAAAGTCCAAGAAAACAAGAACATGTTCAAGAACGACTCTTTCTCATTGAAAATTACGTTATCAGAGGATCTGAAGATAGCAATAACCTATTAAAAATACACTGAATTAGCAAAACTCATGGGGTAGCAGGTCACTGATTCGCGGGTGAACACCACGGGTGTTCCACGCTCCCTGCAGGGCTCCGAGACGGCTTCAATTGTGTGTGAGGCCTTATAGGAAGTGGCTGTGTGAGTGATTCATGTGAAATGCAATATTGTCGTAAGTTGATGGCATTCGAACGGGGTATCGTGATGGGTGCCTGGCGCATGGAAAGTTCGATTTCGGCGGTGGTACAGGAATTCGGCTTCATACCTTCAACCGTGTCCAGGGTGTACCGATGAATGGCTGGATGAAGGCGTCAATGCCGGGCGTCCAGTCGCCCTCAATAACCGAGACTGGCGACACCTGGGACGAATGGTCAACAGAGACAGGAGGGCGACAGTGCGAGAAAGCACGGCCCAATTCAACTCTGGCAGTGCTAGAAACATCTCCCAGTGGACATTCTGTCGGAACACCGAACCGCCGTAGCTCAGTGGTAGAGCGTTGGCGTAGCATTCGAGAGGTCGCATCCCAGCGACCGACCATCCTGATTGAGGTTTTTCCAGGGTTTTCCCTCAGTCACACCAAGCAAATGCTGGAATGGCACCTCTAACAGGCCCTTGCCTGAATCCTTTCCCATCCCCCATCCTGGCCTGAGCCTTAGATGCCTAAAGGCCACAAATAAAAATTCAAATTCAATCTGTCGGAAGATGCGTTCGCTCGGGTATGGGAACCGTCGCCCTACACGGGTGTTACTGCTAACCCCGCGTCATCGGACATTCCGGCTTGCGTTTGCCACCAATCACCTCGGATGGACACTGCAACAGTGGTATAACGTAAGCTGGTCCGACGAATCACGGTATCAACTGTACCATGCTGATGGGAGGCACCGTGTATGGCGCATATCTCATGAAGCAATGGATCCCGCATGCCAAGAGTGGTCCAGGGCGGTGGAGTATCAGTCATGGTTTGGAGCGCGTTTTTCTGGTATGGAATGGGTCTTCTCGTTGTTCTGGAAGACACATTGAATAGTCCACTATATCTTCAGCAGCTCAGAGACCATCTCTACCCAATTTTGGCCTTTCAATACCCGGACGACCTTGCAGACTTTGAAGATTACAATGCGCCGTCACATCGCTCGAATATCGTCCGAGAATGGTTCGAAGAGCATTCAGGGGAGGTTCAACGACTGAGCTGGCCACTCCGGAGCCCTGATATGAACCCCAACGAACATATCTGGGATGCCGTTGAACTAAGGCACTGAATCCTCCACCCATGAACAGGCCGCAATTGGTTACTGTGTGGTGTCTTGCAGACTCACTTCCACGCCGTATCACTGCGCTCTGCAGGGCCAGAGCGGCCCGACCAGATAATAGGTGACTATCCTATGAGTTTTGCTAACTCAGTGTATTATGATTAGTTCTTGATGATATTTTAGCAAAACGTTTGAGATCTCTTTATTCCTTGCCTCTTGGGTTTCCTCAGAAAGTTGGCCAATAGGATGCTCTGTGAAGGATATGATTAAATGTTCGTAGATCAATATTTTGTGGGCACTTACAAGCATGTAAAGCGATCCATGTTTTCTGACGTATAAAGTTGCTACTTCTGGAGTGTATCTTTTAAATGCATCTTCGTGTATTTTTTTCCACCACATGAAAGTGCTCGTAGAATGATAGAATATTTATGAATCAGCTCTTCTGAAATGCCTGTGGTTTCTACACTTTCATCCAACCTTAGCCAAAAGCGCCAAAAAAGGCATAATCTAATTGAAATTCTGCTGATCCACGTGAATGTTTTTAAAATGCTCTAGACATTTTCCAACATTATTTATTTCCTCTCTTTGTTGCGGTAGATTGACAAATTAAACCTAAACGTTTACGGAAATTGTCCAGCAGTTGTTTCTTTAGACTTTCAACTATATATTTGTCTTGTTTTTCACACGTACCTGCCACTTTTCATATCGAGGCGATAGGCAATATGTAAAATGAGTCAATCTGCATTGGCACGGTGCCAGACAAGTTTATTTAATTATCGAACACAACAGATTAATAATCTAATTGTGGTGTTCAACATACACATACGACATTTTCTACATATACACATAGATGTAATATACATATGTGGAGCTGCATGGTAACATATTCTGCATAAAGTATTCATTATTTTATATAAGAATGGAATTCTCTCATACTTATGTTGAATATATCAATCTCAGGGCATTCTTTAAGTATACAATTATATAATGAGTAGATTCTCGTAATAGACTATATGTTCATTGCTTTAGTTCTTTGGGCCGAAAGGTGGGGAAGACAGCATAACGCGGTCGAGTTACTCTATGCGGTATATACAGCCCTAAGTCAGATAATAAGCTTTCTGAGTCGATTTTACTTTGTAAGAGTTTGTGGAGAAAAGTTAAGAGAAAATTATCTCTTCTGTTTTCAAGAGATTGTAACCTGTACTTATTTACCAGGTCTAAGTACTTTTCAAATTTCAGTTTCTTTGTATGTCAAAACTCGTACAAATTTAGACTGTATAATTTCAATTTGTCGAGAGTTCTTCTGTATATTAGGATCCCATATTATTACTGCGTATTCTAACTTTGACCTGACATACGCTGTATATAAAGTTTTTAAGACATCAACATTCTATAAATCGCTTGTTAACCTCATTACAAAACCCGAGGTTCCTGTAAACTTCGCTAACAAGACGATTTATGTGCATGTCGAATGACAGGTTAGATTTAAAGGTTACACGAGGATCAGTAATAGATTCGACTCGAACTAGTGAAGAGTCATTAACATTATATTGAAATTTTAAATAGTTTGATTTTCTCGTATTTGACATTACACTACATTTATTAATGTTTAATAACAGCATGTTTGTTTTGCACCACTTGGAGACTGCATTAATATGATATCATTTTGTAATTAGATTGCGTCCGATTCGGAGGAAATGCTACAGTAGATTTTTAAATCATCTGCAAACAGAATTACATTTTTACTTATGTAAAAACACAATATAATTTAACATAACCTAATATCAAGTACATCTAAAGACGGCTGAAACTAACTCAATTAAGTTATCGTATGTTA
This sequence comes from Lepisma saccharinum, assembly GCA_022664845.1. Classification (NCBI taxonomy): domain Eukaryota; kingdom Metazoa; phylum Arthropoda; class Insecta; order Zygentoma; family Lepismatidae; genus Lepisma; species Lepisma saccharinum. Next base: position 5,065 of record JAGDQP010026161.1, read on the forward strand.
GCTAATATAGCATTAACCAACCTATTAAATGACGTAATGTTATCTTTCTGGAGCATTTATCCTATGGAACTCTGCATGGCCTTCTGATGGTGACGTCATAATTCAGCCGTTAGGCCTTATTATCTAGGTGGCCTTGGTAGACCAGTAAAATATCATGCAACATATCACATTGGTTAATGGTTGATAGCAGACTATTTACGTTGGTTTTTTTTTAGTGCAGGGATTCTCAAACTTTTAGACCGAAATTGGTACTTTCGTCGTTGCACCAAGTAATGTTACTGAATTTTCAATGCTAATATTTAAATTTGTATTAATTCTAGTACTTTTTATAGCAACGAGGCAGAACATTTGTTAGTGTGTTTACTTTGTAGTTAGGAGGTTTCACGAACGATTCCCATTAAAACTTTGGTAAACTTTATTTTGTATGAACCATTCTAGTAACTTTTGACTTCGACCCTTCACGATTATCCGTCACGTTCTATTTAAAATATACAATCACAAACATCCATGCCCCAGCCGGGATTCGAACCCAGGACTTTCGAGTCACTGGCTAGCGCCCTAACCCATGCACACGGCTACCAGGTCGGCAACGATTCCCGGTGCCGAGCTTCCTGACTGAGGCTTTTCCTGGTTTCCTCAATCATACTAGACAAATGTTGGGATGGTACCTTGAATAATACAATGTAAAAACAATATAAAAATATGAACACAAGTAGTTACATTATTTCTGTTAAGTACCGGTAGCTAAAATCTACATTCTCTGATAAACAATTTTCTTAGTTCAAGAGGAAATAATAGGCGTATTATTATTATTTTTTTAATTTTTGCTCTGTATTTATGTTCGAATGGAGTCGCCGTGGCTCAGGCAGTAGCGCGTCTGACTACGAATCTGGCGGCCTAGGTTCAAATCCCGACCAAGACGCTGTCTTTCAGTACTCCCATGCCTGGCGCTTTGAGGTAAATCAAATTAAGTACCAGAGTGTCCTTAGTACACTTGGACACCTTGGGAGGTAAAGGACGTCGAAAGTGAGACTGACCCAGTGATTCCGCCAGACCCCCCAAAGTCTCGACAGCCTCCGCCAACTTTAAAACTTTTGCTGTGAAAAATCGATAGAAACCGTACAAAACTTTAATGCACCCTCCCAATTTTGACTTTACGCCCCCGAGACTGAAAATTCTGGCGGAAACCCTAGACTAGAATACGTGGAACGCTACTTTCACATCCCTATACGCCTTTCACGGAATGTGTGCATCGCACAGGGGATAGCTTTACCTTATATATATATATTTGGAATTCATCTGCGCAATATTGTAAATAAGTGAATTTAAAGTTCTTTGTTTTTAAGTATCGGAATAAACTTATTGGAAATCTGTGTATCACGAATAAGTCAACGGAAATTTATTGGAAATATTTCTTTTACTTTGTTTGGTGCCAACCCAACTCTGTAAACGCATACAAAACATGATAAAAGGCATTTTCAAGAAAATAAGTTATTCTCCCAAAATATTTGACAGGTATATCCAGCTCTGTTCTCTAGGAAAATAGTTGTCTGGACATGATGTTTCTGTACAATCTCCGATACGCGATAATACTTTCTCTGATCTTCGATAATCTCGAAACTGCAGAAATGTTACTTATCAGGCTCTTGCATGCACCCATAGAATTGCAGTGTGTTTTTATTCTGGGGCACTAAAATCAAATTTGTGATAAATAGGCCAGAGCATTTGTTTCTATATTGCATGTGCTTATCAATTTGAAGAATCTTGGGATGGATAGCAGATATTTCCTTGTTCAATCAGTGACAACGTTTTAGGTCAGTTATACGTTTATTGCCAATTTTTTTTACTAAGCTCAGGTAGCAATATGCAAATGATCACGCAGCAGTATTGGTACGCGTGCCATAGATTGAGAAACTACTGTTTAGTGCAATAGTATCTAAAAGTGATAAATATTGGAGTTACCAATACGTGCTGAGGTAAATTTAGATTTACAAGCCAAGATACAAAGTCCTTATTGGGCTTTGTTTTCTAATATTAAAAAAAAATATATATATACACCCTCCATTCCAAAAGAAACCGAACGTTTTAAAAAAACAAAAAAACAATGTATATTTTGGAACAAATCATTTTTATTAATCAATGTATTCCCCTTCTGCATCGATACACATATTTGCACGCTCCAACAAGTTGTCAAACGACTTCTCCATGTCCTTTATTGGAATGGTCTTTAGGACGGCGGTCGTCGCCTTCTCAATGGCTTCAATCGATGCGTGCCACTTTCCTTTCATCGCCAAATGCAGTTTCGGGAACAGATAGAAATCGCACGGAGCGAGATCTGGTGAATAGGGCGGATGATGCAAACGAATAATGTGATTTTTGACCAAAAATTCAGTTACAAGTCGCGAACGATGTGATGGTGCATTATCGTCCAAAAGAGTCCAACTGCCGATTTCTCGATATTCGGGCCGAATACGACGAATTCTTGCCAGCAAACGCTTCATGACGCCCAAGTAAAACTCTCCAGTGACTGTCTGGCCGGGCTGAACAAATTCTTTGTGGATAATTCCTTTTGAATCGTAAAAACAAATCAGCATCACCTTAACTTTTGACTTCACCAAGCGACTTTTTTTGGGTGGTCCTTCATCCGGCGCTCTCCATTCAGCACTTTGCCGCTTTGTTTCGGGCTCATATTCAAAACACCACGTCTCGTCACCAGTTACAATCGATTTCAAGAAGTTTCGATCCTGCCGAGCACTTTTAACAATGTCTTTGCAATGCGCAATTCGATCAACTTTTTGGTCTTCGGTGAGTTTGTGTGGTACAAACCGCGAATTAACCTTCTTAAGGCCCAAAACTTCGGTCAAAATGCGGTATGCGGTTGTTTGAGGAATGCCTAATTCCATTTCAATAACTTTCACCGACGCTTTTTTGTTATGTTTGATGAATTCACGCACTTTTTCGATGTTTTCTTCCGATAATCCGGTTCTGGGACGGCCTGATCTTTCGTCATCATCCAGCGTCTCTCTACCCGATTTGAATCGCCTGAACCACTCGTAAACTTGCGTACGAGATAGACACTCATCACCATATGCATTTTGTAGCATTTGGTGCGTTTCAGTAAAAGGTTTACCCAGTTTAACACAAAACTCAATTGCAGCTCGTTGTTTGAAACTCATTTTCCGACCGATGTACACAACACACTGACAGTTGAAACGCAATAACTTTGTTGCCGTGCATCCAAATGTCATGACATTTATACCAGTTGTCAATGAGGGACTACGCCATCTACTGGTAAAATATTACAACAGATGGCACTAGTGGTACTATTTGTTTTCAAAAGTTCGGTTTCTTTCGGAATGGAGGGTGTATAATCGGATTCGATTTGTAAAAATAAATCCCAGACAGCATTGAGGTTTGTATCACTGCTTGTGGTGAAACATGATTTTCTCTAATATTAGATAAAAGTTTTTAAAAGAATTTTACTAACGAACTAAGTCAATTTACCGTTTCCATGGGTGTCTGTGCAGGCAGGGGCCAACAATGATATTAAGATGACCCTGCACAAGAGACAGGTAGATGGGACCCTAACAGAGTCAATAGCCCAGGGCCTCCAAATTGCTTAGTCCAGGACTGTTCGCATACAATGGACGGTAAGGTTAAGATACAAATTATGCTTCATGTAGTCCATCATTGTTTTGTGAGGAATTCTAAGCTCTACAGACCTCTTCCAGGTGGATTTCATGAAGCCAAACTTCTGTCAAGATCCTGTGCTCGACAGTAAACGTAATATGGTCAGCAGCTATGTTTGGCACTCCCTCCCTCCTTCCCTCAACCGCAGGGCAGTGTTATCAAATCAACCCTTACTAACTATCACCAAGTTTCTGACTTAAAAATCTCCACAGGAAGGAAACTCATACTTTCAAGTAATAAAAAAAAGTGTAGGAGGCACACCCACTTTTCATCCACCCTGTACGTCAAACACAACATTTATAGAACTACGCGCTCGCCACGCGATTTGCTTGAGATTTCTATGAACAACCAATAGAAATACTTAAACACACTCAGGCTCAGACTATTCAGGAAAATTGCAAGCAAAGCATGTGTACATGCAAAGTCGGCCTAACAGGTTGTCTCACACGTGACGTCATTGAAAATTTCCAAAGCTGTTAGAATTATAGGATAGGCCAAAATTAAAAATCCTGAATCTAAACGTCACAGCGTCAGCCCGCCATATTGGTATCCAAAACTAGAATTTATATACTAAATCAAAAGAGCGGAATTTTCACTATTTTAGACGCGTAATTTATGTTTTCCAACATAAAAGAGCGATTTCTCGTTGATTCTTCAAACTTGAAAGAGTGATTCATCATCTTTTTAGCGTGGTTTATTCTTCGATTTTTTAAAACCCTTTTTAGTGTGATAGTCTACAGTAGAGGGAAAAATTAACTTTATTCATAAAATTCAAAATAATAGGAAAAAATTAGGTTTTAGTATATTTTTATATTTTTCTTGTAATTTGTTCGGTGAAATGGAAATAAAACCACCGCCATGTTTCAGTAAAGATGGACAGAGTAGCAACAACGAAGGCTGACGAAATATATTGCAATCCATGACGTCAGTCGAGATGTTATTCACCTTTGAGCAAATTAACCATGTTCTTTATGATGGGAACGTCACCTTTCGCCCTACTTAAAGTGACCGTCTCCGCCAAGTCAGACAAACACCACACACACACATTTACTGTATGTACGAGTCGCTATATAAAGCCGATCAATCTTCTATTAAAACCTCCAGTTCCGTAGAGGGGCCTACAGAGCTCCAGTATCTCCAGATCCATAGAGGGGCCTTCAGTGCATCAGTACAATAGAAGAAGTCTCCAGCCAAAACTTCAACCTAAGAAGGAAGATAGTTTTTTTCTGAACATTTTCATCATCTGGCTGTGACGGAATCAAAGGCTGTAGAAATTCATTGAACATCTAACTTCAACTAAATTTCAGGTATGAATAGAGGATCTGCTTTATATTGCGAATTCTAGCGTCTGGCATAATTTAGACTTTCTAAATGTCACCTCCCGAATAATATTTGCTCAAAGATTAATAACTCCGGTAAAACCCGTTTATTCTGTCCATCGTTAAGAAACGTGGTGTGTTAAAATGTAATCATGTTACGTTCAATTAACTCGGTAACAGAACCCTTTTGTATCCAAGTAGTTCTTATGTTTAGCAGAGTTTCGTTGCATTAAAATCCCAAATTTAGCCTCTACCATCTGACATTCAAAGTTAACGCCCATAATGAACTCTCAGAGTTCACCACATATTTCTCATCGAGATTTCACACTAAATAGTCTTCGAAGAACGACATTATGTAAAACCTCTCGCTAATATTTCAACGTTTCAGTAATCGCCTGTTTCACAGATGTCCCAGGTATTCTTTGTGGACCTGGAGGAAGCCGTTCACATGGTAAAAGGTCTTCCTAAATTCAGGTCGTAGTCAGAATACCTAACGTAAAGAAACAGCATTTCTCCCGTCGTTCACATTAGAGTGGTTTATTTATCATCATTTTAGAGCGATTTGCAATGCATCGTTGCCCATGGATACTAGTGAACTTTGTTCACCGTCATTTGTAACTGCGAAATTTATCAAAACATCTTACGGTGAAATCGATAGCGTTGCGTTTAGTTAAAAACGACAACAGAAAACTTGAAAATTTTCTGTGAGAAATATACACCAGAAGACGTCAGGAGTAAGACATGTACAAGAAATCTTTGAACGTTATACACAAGTACCTGGCGAGACGAAAGAAACCATTTTGAAGGCATATTATTGCTGTTGGACGGCTAGCTGAGGGGTTAAGGCGTTGGATAGCTGCATGGAAGGTACCGAGTTCAAATCTCCCTGATTTTTTCCCAACTTTTTGTCGTTCATCAGTACATTACTTTTCTTTCTTACTATTTATAATTAAATGCTCCCTTTTGGATCTTTTTACATTTTTAACATTTTATTATGTCGTTTTCGTGTTCAATAGATGGAAATTCACCTAAAAATACGTTTTTTTTTAGTTTTGTTTTTTAAGTTCTGAATTCGTCTACTGAATTTTATTTATTTAATACCTTAGGCAACTTTGGCTCAGGCCGATTGGATGATGATGTGAGACTTGGTGGAACGAAAAAAGTCTGAGGAAAGGGAATTACCCCGAAAAACTCACGCACACCATATTTGTTTACCACAAATCCCACATGACACAAACCGGGATCACCTACTGACCTAAACAATAATTCATACATGATAAAAACGGAATGAAATACATATGAAGATTGTATCATTCTTTCATTCCTAACTAACGTGTATCCTAATGCGAGTAGTTACGCAATCCTCAGTTTCAAAGAACGTAACATTGAGATACCTGGTACTACTACAGTGGTGGAAATTGGTATAAAGGCACCCAAGGTTCTTCATTGCCTGGCGCCCTCTATACGTCCAACACTATCCCTGATGTTTCGTCGAGAACAAACTGACACAGTGTGATAAGAAATGCGCGTGAGTGAACGTCAGTGCCTGTTGTGTGGATCATGCCTCGTGGAAAAGTGATGTCGAGTGAAGAACGAACACGTGTCTGTGCGTACAAGGAAATGGGCCTGGCGAATCGGCAAATTGCAAAACGGTTAAATCGGTCAAGTTGTGTTGTTGATAATTTCATTCGATGGGTGCCCAATACGGGAAGAATGGGAAGTATGGTAGAACGAGAAAACTGTCGGAGGTAGCGAAACGTTTAATTGTGCGCCAGGCCAAGGCCGGGAACATGTCCTCGTTCTAAATTGTTGCTTCTTGCAGGTTACCTGTTACATCCAGAAGGGTGCGGCAAATTTTGAACCAAGATCCGAATCTTGTTTTCAAGAAACGGAAGCGGAAACCAGCCCTTAGTGCAACTCACAAGCTGGAACGATTGCGATTTGCGGATAACCATATGTCGTGGACATCCGAATGGAATCACGTGTTTAGTGATGAGAAGAAGTTCAATTTGGATGGATTTCAATATTATTGGCATGACCTCAGGCAAGAGGAGCAAGTGCAAATGAGCAGGAATTTTGGTGGCGGCAGTGTTATGATTTGGGCAGCGTTTTGTGTTCAAGGTAAATGCAACATTGCGTGGATCAACACCAGACTGAATTCAGCTGCATACACCGAGATGTTGGAAATAGAATTGCTGCGGATGTTTGAGCGTTGGACGATCAGAACCTGATTTTACAACAAGACAACGCTGCTATCCACACTGCAGCAGCAACGCGACAGTGGTTTCAAGACAAAGGGATCACAGTTATGAACTGGCCAGCGCGAAGCCCTGATCTTAATCCGATCGAAAACCTATGGGGCATCCTTGCACGTAATGTTTATCGCAATGGAAGGCAATTTGGGACGGTTACTGAGTTGAAAAATGCGGTACGGGATGAGTGGGCAGCCATTCCACCACAACAACTCATAGATCTCTCACACACAATGCCGAGGCGCATATTCCAACTTATTTAGAACAAAGGAGGTTCAATCGACTACTGAACACTTTTTTACCATTCTTACCTGCCACTGGGCCAGTGCTGTTTGTGACAGACAGTGGGTGCCTTTATACTCATTTCCACCCGAGAATGGATTCATTTGTCTTTGTCTGTAAAATACATGTGTCACGGACCAACCAGAATAGTATATGTTTTGATTTTGTATTGTATACGATGTTACTTTCTCAATATATCTTCTATAGCCATCTTGAGCACCCCTGGCTTCTTCTTTTTCACAATGTTGCCATGCCTTTATACCAATTTCCACCACTGTACTATGTACGTCGTGACATAGCCTAAATGTCGAAGAAAATTTAAACTACGGCATACGTTGAGTGTCCTCCACACTGCTGTATACACAAATTGACACTTATCTGGCTTCTAGGATTATTCCACAAGGAAATTATAATTCCCACCATCCCTTTCACTATCTTCATAAAATGAAAACTGACAATTAGAACTCGCAATTTGAATTTCAGGGTTGGCAGGTGTAATCAAGTTATCAATTTTATCCGGACATTTTGAACTTTGTCCTTTATCCTTGAAAAGATAACTGTGGTGGTAGTGACATGTCCCAAAGTCACTCCACATCATCAGTGTTGCCAAAATTCACTGAAATATTGAGAAAAATACTACATTCTTAACTCTACTAACAATAGCCGTTAAAGAACATGTTACGTAAGTTTTTAGGGAAGGAATTCCTTCCAAATGTTCGATGATCAGCTATGAGGCTTTCTATTGACAATGAGAAGTGTTACAAGACAGTTACATCAATGAATTTTGTACAGGAATATACAAGTATTTAAAAGAAAACGACTCTGGCAACATTTGTTTTACAAACGTGTTAAATGATGATTAATGTTGGTTTTTAATATCTTTTCTTTAACAATTCTCAATACACAAGGCTATTATATTTCAGCCAAAATGGTGTTTCTGTATTTTAGTTTACCAGTTACGTACATTGAAAGAAAGGATTGCGTTGCTTTTGGGACACACTGAATAAGTAGTAGAGGCTTTGTAAAAATAGTAATAGTAGTAAAACTGAGAAGTCTAGATACCAAGAGATACAAGTGATGCTGGCAAATAAAAAAAATGAGGTAATCTTTTATATTTAACCCGAAATATATGTGACATAAAGCTGCCATATTTTGCACAAAGAAACCTTGGACCTTCATGTGTCCTTGTACAAAATATGACAATTTTCTGTCACATATATTTCGGGTTATATATAAAAGATTACCTCAAACTATTTTTATTCGAAAACCTCACTTCTATCTCTTTGCTTTTGGAGTTGGCAATTCTAATTTTCATTAGTGTTTGTCTTCTTTCGACGATCGGCGCAGTAACAGCTAGTACGTACTGAGTGTTCAATAGAACTTTTCATGGAAATGAACCAGAAAAATCTGATGCGGTTTTTCTTTGTAAAGAAGCTTTTATTTTTCCAATTACTTTTTTCTTTCTCATCACCATGACAACAAAGAAGCTGTTTAAATTCTTAGAATTGAGATTTTTTTTTTTTTCAAGAACATTCTTTCATTCTCAGTTTCAGTTATCTTCATTTCGATCCATGCACGTCAGATTTCCGTGTCCACTGCCGCAAAATGCCGCAATATTTCTTGTCTAATAACCCAGCATTTAAATAATGGAATAGTATATCAAGGGTTCGAGTTTTTCTTTTTATCGATCGTAACGAGTATTGATCATTATGACACTTTTCTTATTTCCTTGGAACTGTCAAAATTTCTTAGATGGTACGTTCTTAGTCATAGAAACTGGTCAATGAGTAATTTTGTAACTTAAAAAACCACACACAATGCGTCCATACCAGACAAGCATTCAATGTTGTTTTTGAATTGTATTGGATTTACGGTTTCTGCGTATCCTTGGGTCACACCGGGATTGGGCAGAAAACCGAATATGAGAAAGAAGTCGACAAGGATTGAGTTTGAAGGTACTATCCCAGCAAAAGGCTAGTGTGACTGAGGGAAAACTTTGAGAACAGGTCACTCACAATGGTCGTCTGAATGCAGGTTCTTCCGCATGTAAAGTGAACTCTTTATCAACTGAGCTACGGCCGCTTGGCATTAAAAAATATTGATGAAGCAGAACGTTCACAAGATTTTAAGAACGTACTGAAATTACGTTCAAGAAAATCGTGTACTGGTCATCACGCACAAATTGACTCGGTGTTACAACATTGTACATCTTCCCTGGCTTTGATTTTATCCTTCGTACATCTTTTATCAGTCTGAGTGTATACATAATGAATACAGAAGTTAATATTTTCTCACATCTTCCGTTATGAAGAATGTTTGAGGAGCTTATTTGCAAAAGCGAACATGTCCAATGGGGCAAATTTGCGAATCATCTAGTGTTGCAACTAGTCAGTACTTCTAGTTACAATATTAGACAATTCGCAAAATTATAATGCTCGCTGTTTTAGAGAAATGTATTTGTTACTTCTACTGAAAAAATTGCCCCACTGGAGGACATGTGCGCTTTTGCAAATAAGCTCTGAGGGAAGACAAGTAAATATCTTAATTTTATTACATTTGTTTCATAAATATATCATAAAGTGGAGTATTATTTGCTCATTTTATCCTTCTGTTAGTTCTATATCGAAGACATTCAAATTACTAGATATGTTATACTAAGTGGGCGTACCTGATTGAAAAAACTTCATTGTCGTTCACTGCCTAGACCCTCTGACACAATTTTCTCAGCTTTTTGCTGTCGTTTGCTGTTATAGAAAGCGTACACATCTGAATCTAAATTTATAAATCTTCCGATTACGTTAAATTGTATATCCCTGGGCTCTGAACAAATCTGATTGTGAGTTTGATTCTTACATCAAACTGTTTAAATTCCGCGAACCAACATACCGGTTGCTTAAAACGTATTAATTTTGCAAATCCGTACTGCGTTTGTTGATATTTGATAAGACTCTGAAGCAGGCTGAAGTCAATTATGATGTGAGAAAGTGTCAATCCTAAAATTCAAGATAACCACAACCGAAAACATCCTTAGTTTGAAAAAAAATAAATAAAAAAATCATCAATGAAGTTCTGTAGGGCAATGTTTTTGAACTGTCGGTCCGCGAAGCTATTAGACCTGTCCTTGACAAATTAATACATTTAATTATTTAACGCTTATTTTTGTAGATTTTGACAGTTCAAAATTGGGATTAAAGTTTTCATTTCCTTTCCAAAACAACTAAAATCTGAAGATGTGCTGACATCGTTTAAACGTCAAATAAAGCTCTTACTAGCATTTTCGCTGTCCTTGAAAAAATTCCCCTATTGTTTGCCGGTCCGTGAGTATTAAAAAGGTTAAAAGAAAAACACTGCTGTAGGATATTAAGAGGAATCTAAAATGGTTTTGTTTTGAATATCTTAAAAAAAAAATCTATACAAAAACTTTCCGAGTATAGAGTCATTTCAGGGGATCACGTAATATAGGGAGAAAATGCATTACTCATTACGTATGGTAACAAAATATGAAAAATAGTTAACGTACCAAAATGATAAAGCTCTCCGAAGTTCTGGCAGATTATCCCCCATTACGAGGAATCGTTAGAAGGTGTTAGTTGCAGTACCCGGGAGGAAACAATTCAGGGCCTAAAATTGAGTGGAGTACTCCACACTTTGTGGAACTGTAGGAAAGGAGTGTGGAACTATAATTCTTAAAGTGTGGAGTGGTATTAATGTGAGTACCTTACTTTTCTCGGATTATGCATTTAAACGCGTTTAGTGTGTCAAACTGTCTTAACTGATTCAATACATTCATTATGCAATGGGTTTCTCAATTCCATATAACTGCCAGTATAAGATATTAAGCCAGAGTTAATACGTATAGGTGTCTCCTAGATGGCAGGGAAAACCATTGCCAATTTTGAGGTGAAGGAACTTTTTAACTATATTTAGTTTTCAAACGTTTTCGGTTGCATTCATATAGTTTTAAAATATGCAACTAACTGCACGTTTATCTGTTGTTTCAATAGGACATTACACTTTTCCGATATAATGAAATGTGTTGTTTCGTAGATAAAAATTACACGATCCTTTCAATCCGTTATAGAAATATGTACTACCAGGAATAACATACATCAATAACCGCCAAAATTTTAGCCGGAGCACCGTAGACTCTCAACAACCAATCATAACCCAGGAAATATTATCCGTTCGTAAGTTTCATGGGAAAAAATCCGGTTTGTTTCCTGTATTTTATGGTTTAATACAATACAATTAAATATGTATCCTAATGTGCCTTTAATTTTGTTTGCTCTGAAAGCCAAAATTTTCCTACATAATAATAATATTTTTTTGGTCGCAGGTAAACATGATGTACTGGACAGAACACTGATTATATGTCAAAACAAATGCTGACTAAACTAGTTTTTCTATACTATATAAAATTTTTACCAGTGTGGAGCTGTGATTTCGTTGAATTTTAGGCCCTGGGAAACATCCACTGCAAAGTGTTACGTTGTACTTTTTGAGACTTCGAAGTAAAAATTGTGGAAGTTAGTTTCAAACTTCAGTTACGTTATATTATATCAGAATGCTTTCTTATTTCTGTATGATGGAGTTCCCTAGCGTATGCACGATAAATAGTTACAGAGTCGTAAAGTATCGTGAATAATATAGTTAATTCATGCAATAATTATTAAAAGTATTGACTATGTTTGGAAGATGCGCTAATATAGGTGCAAAATGTTTTGTAGAAAATGTGACAGCGCTTCAAAATGCCACGTAGAAGATAGTTTGTCACCAGAAATTCATTCATCAATGATAGTGGATAACGAAGATAATTATTGTAGTCTTCTGAGGACATTATTAATATGCAGCAGGAAACATTAGAACCTATTGTGATCAATGTATTTATTAACAATTTTAGGGCCACCTAGCGTGAGAATTTCTAAGTAAAATAATGGGAAATGGTTTGCTAATGAATCATAGACGTGAATTTACTAGTGATGTTCTTGGAAACGTGATACATTATAATTAATTATTGTCCGGTAGAAGTAAACACCACATTGTAGGAACTACATCCTGGAGACTCAGTTCCCTCGAAACAGCCTTGCTGATACAAAGTGAACCTAAACCCCTTTCTTCCTCCACGTTTCAGAAGTTCAAGTCAAAAATATATTTTTATACAAGTATTTCCACGGAAGTGTAATTTCTTGCAGCTCTCACATTTCTAATTAAGTTAAATATAGAGAAGATCAAATGTATGCAACTTAATTCAATCACCCAATGTTATAGCTGCAATGATTAACACATGTGTGGCAAATAATTTAGGAAATCACTTCCTTAACAAGAACTCTTGGAACAATCCAGCTAACACCTAAACATGAGCACTTTACGTGCTACGATATCTGGAGAGTGAACGATGGAAGAATCTAACCTGACTAACTAACCCACCTTTGCTCATTATACGTTTCAAAAATAAATAAATAATCATTTTGCACTTTACGAGGTACGGAATGTGGAAAGTGAAAAGTGGAAGAAACTAAACCGACTTTAACTAACGTTATGTTTATAAATATTATTTCATACATGTACCTATTCAAACATGGTTTTCCCTCGTTACTTGACGACGGAACGTAGTAGTAACAGCTAAAAGTATGAAAAACAAGTGAATCATTATTATTGAATGCTTGGCGGGTGGATTTAGTGTACATCATAGGATTCATTATACCGACCAAGTAAAAAATAAAGTCGTAATGAATTAATAAATAATTAGAATGAAAAATGTACAACATAGCATGCAATTAGTCGAGAAGAGGGAAATACTAACCAATTAGGACATAAAACAATCGGTAGGTTGGCAGTTTTGTTAAGTTTTAAGAAGCTCATCCACCATTCCAATTACATTTTCAGTCAGGTATACACGTTCGCTATACCTTTCCTTTCAGCAGCTTAACAACATTCACCGGATTAATTGGCTTCAACCCACTGAAGTCTGCCGTTGCACTGACCTACCAGACACGGCACAGGTCTAGCTCGTTCTGCCTGTTCATCTTTGCAGCAGTGAAGTTAGGACGTTCACCTTCAGATGGTGCTAGCGGACGCACACGTAGTTTTACAGATGAATGGCTTTGATAGAAGTTGGAGCAGGCACAACGTTATATTTTAAACACATTCCCAGCCAGGTTTAGCCGTTCGAGCTGGGATACTTCCCTTGTTAGAGACGAGGTTGATCTGGAAATGCTTGGATTCAATTTCTAACATTCAATTACAATAGCATTTGGCCTACTTATTTGGGCCTAGCTTATTCCTAGGATGAAATTAATCATGAGTGCAGATTATATTCATAATCACTGGCATCTTACCGAGATATGAAAGTATCATGCCGCCTCAATTCTACTGTTAATAGAATTCGAAATATGAAGCCATTTTCGCACACTTTTGACAGCATATAGCACCGGAACGAAGCATTTGTGCACATTCAAAAAATGATCTACACTATTTTCTTATTTTCATGTACACTATTTTCTTACTTTCCGCTAGCACAAACTGCATGACAATAGCTATCATTAGGGAAAGCCTGGACAATGGTTATGCCGTGCGTGATAATAGATGTCAGTAATATCCATCTGATTGTTATTTAAGTAGTACGCTTTTGTCTCTGAGAGTGCAGAGTCAGTGTTAGATTGCTAGATTGATTATTTATCTTTAAGTTGGAAAACATGGTAGATATTTAAAGAATATATATAATCATTATTATATTATGAATATTTAATATCTACTCGTGCTAAAACGAGTTTAAATAATTATAATAATAAGCACTTTAGTTCTCATAGAGTTTGCAAAGAAATTATTTAATCGTGTAGCCGTACCGTTTAAGTTTTTAATATTAGACGATGTATTAACGATTTCGTAATATCATTTACATCATGGTTTTCTCGTTTTCTTCTAGTTGCTTAATACGACTCCAGACATGAAGCCCAAATCAAATAACATATCGGACATTAATAAAAAGGTTATCTTCCTCACAAGCTTGATTTGTGATGCTCTTAATATCTTTGCTTCAACAAAAACTTTTCGAACACGTCCGAACAGAAGACCTTGGATCAACAACTACTTACTCAAACTTATTTCCTTCAAAAACAGAATATTTAAACAGGCCAAGACTACGGGTGCATGCTCATGGGATCAATACAAAATGATTCGAAAGACAAAATAAATAAAGCAAGCAAAAAGGACGTATATTTTGAACCAAATTTATTCTGGTCAGTATACTACCAACAACCAACATCGGCTCTTTGACTTTCTCACGGGGCGCGAGAAAAAGAGTACTGATATCCCGTCAATAGAAGTAAATAATGAAATAATAACAGATAAGGAGGAAATCGTGAATTTCATTAATTCTTACTTTGCTAATATAGGGACCAACATATGTAATGAATTAAATGGAAATCGGATGCGGAACAATAAATGACTCAGCAATTATGTATAATGACTCCCCCCGGAGACAGCGATTTGAATTTAAACCTGTCTCCACTAACACTCACTCACATGACTTGATGTTAAAAAAGGCTGTGGAATTGATGGTATTAATAATCGTGTATTACGACTTCTTGCACCGTGGATATCAGAACCACTAACGGACATAATAAATCATTCTCTTCAGTTTGGTCTAGTTCCTGACGCTTGGAAACATGCGGTGGTCACTCCCATGTTCAAAGGAGGATTGCACACAAGTATAAACAACTATAGGCCTATTTCTATAACACCAGCTCTTAGTAGAGTCCTTGAGAATGTGGTCGATAGTCAGTTAGAAGGACATATAGAATGTAACAATCTCATAACCGAGAAACAGTATGGTTTTCGCAGGAACCGATCCACCGAACTATTGCTACTGGAATTAATCACGAAGTGGGGAAACATACTAGACGTTAAAGGAAAAAAACTACATTGGTTTAATTTCCTTAGATATCAGCAAAGCATTTGATACCGTGCAACCTCATTTATTGTTGAACAAATTATATGGCCAGTTCAATTTATCTAAAAAAGCATGTAAATGGTTTCAAAGTTACTTACATAATAGAGTAATAAGTACGAAACTTGGTAATACTATTTCCAAATGTGCCGATATTCAAATTGGGGTACCACAGGGATCAATCCTTGGACCTAAACTGTTCAACTTATTCATTAATGATCTTGCACTATCTGTGAAAAATATGGAGGTTTATTTGTATGCTGATGATTGTCTCTTATTTTGCTACTCTAATTCTTTAGATCAATTAACTCACACTATTGAAACAAACATTCCCTGCGTGCTTAACTGGTACAACGCAAATAACCTAAAAGTGAACACAGCAAAAACACAAGCATTAATCTTATCAACAGACAACTGCACACGTTCCGTAATTGACAGATAACTTCAGATAGGAAACAATAAGATATCTACAAGTGCTACATTGAAATATCTTGGCATACCTCTTGATTCGAAACTATCGCTTACGCAACATGTTAAAAAGATATGCTCCAATGCTGTGCCGAAAATCAAGATTCTTCAGTACATAAGCAATTATCTACCTATCACTCACAGAGTAAAGTACTACACCTCGTATATTAGACCTATTCTTGAGCACTATCGTGTGGTTCTGTACGGAATCAACCAAACCAACATAAAAAGTATTGAAAGGATGCAGAAATGAGCTATTCGGATAATGCGAAAAGCTCCGCTGTCACTCTCGACCTCCAAATGTAACGAATCAGTGTTGTTGCCAACCCTTGAATCCAGAAGGAAATACCTTTTCTTGGTGCAAGTGCACAAAGCTATTTATTCGGCACACCGCCGAACGCTAAGTGAATTCATCCCTATTTCCGACAATAAGTTTTATAGTAATTTGCGGTCTAACAACTCTAACAATGTTCACATTCCGAAGTGTAATAAGACAAATTATGGCATGAAATCATTTTCTTATTTGACGAGCAAAGTTTGGAACCAACTTCCAATTGGATTGAAAAAAGAGGGAAAGCTAAATATTTTCAAAAGGAAAATCAGGGACGTAATATATGACTACTGAACAGTGCGCACGTTAGGCCATCATTCACTTACACAATCACTCCTTGTATATAATCAGCCATTTCAACCTTGTAATCTTTCAACCATTCACTATTTACCCAAATGTATTTTTTGTTTCTTTTATCATGATTGTGTGTGTGTGTGTTTTGTTTTCCCATCATTGTGGTATACGCTAACTACATATCATAAGCAGGGACATGTATATGGTACTGATTTTGTAACTTTTCTATATCTTTTTTATGCTTTGGCATATTATTTGTGTCTTATTTATGTTTTTTTCTGTTACTGTAGGGCAACAAGCTCTTCTATATGTAACCATTATTTATGTTAAAAGAATTGTATAGCTTAATGCAACCCTACACTAAACAATAAATAATAATAATAATAATAATAAATAAACAGTATCTTCAATTCCAGGGAGAAAAGAGGAAATTGCATGAGTCATACTTGGTAAGTAACACAATCCAATGTGATTTCTAAGGAAAGGAGACGGCATTGTTGTCAGGTGGAGTGAAAATCTGGACCACATGAAAGGGTAAAAAAGAAAAGTTGAAAAAAAAATTGTTCAATCTTTTTGGCACTTTTTGTTTTAATGTTTAGTGATTTTTAAAATAAATTTAGGAGCCGATTTTTTTTTTTTTTTTTACAAAAATCGAGAAACTTTTCAGAGGCAAATATTACGGTAAAAACCTGACAACATCATACCTTACAAACCAATATTACTTATTCCCTTTATTCGTTGTAATACGGCTTTACATGCAACAGATGGCGGTAGTTGTGTATGTAGAAGAATGTTTTAAACAGACGCTCAGAGCGAGAAGCCACTGTTGTGGGCAACGTTGTATAGAATGGAACGTAAGTTGTCAATTTTGGGCTGTTATAAAATTTCTCCAGTAAGTATTATGACGTAATAATTTGTGTGAATAAATAATCAAGTGATTGTTGCTACTAATAGCTAGTAATTTCTTCTAATTTCATTGGTTAATTTAAGGTTTCGTGTTGTTTAATTTTTAGTGTTGATTTCGTACAAAATATTTCTTGTGTTAAGGGTAATCGGTCAGAGACGGCGCTACATGGGGCTAGGAGGGATGAAGGCCCCCCCCCAAATCTACCTTAGACCCCTATAGCTCCGCAGTTTGATTAATACAATATAATGTAGTTACTTTACAGTTTGAAAATTCGTCCCAAAAGTCATCAAGTCATCAAACGCTATGAGGCTGTACAAATAAAAAGTCTTCAACAGCTTCTTTCTATGTTGGAGAATTTCAAAGTTGCTTCTCACGAACTCCATAAACTTTGTGTTATTGCAATGTGCATACCCCCCATCAACAGCTGGATGTGAACGAACACTTTCTAGTTTGCGCCAAGTAAAAGATTATCTTCGTAATAGAACTGGCACTGATAAGCTAAATGCTTTATCTGTACTTTCAATTGAGAAGAAACTTGCTAAGTCTCTGGACATAACTCAAATTTTTGATAAGTTCGCAAGTGCACACAAAAATAGACGTATTCAGTTATAGATGTAGCGTTTACGCAAAGCTCATGCTGTAGATATTAAGTACGCGAGTTTACTTGAAAATTTGACATTTATTATAGATATTTTCAACTATTAGGTAAACCCATTATAAATATTATGGGTTTAGATATTATAGACATTTTTATCTAAGAAAACTGAATATAATTCTTTTATATCGCAGGTATCAAGTAATGAGATGTTACTAAAGTAGTGAGAATTCATTCTATAAATCGAAACTTTATTGCATAACGCTGCAATTGAATTTTATCTTACAAGAGAAATAGTGAATTCTGTAAAAATATGTTCTTTCGCTCTAGGAGTTAAATTTGTTTAAATACATTATTTTTTTTTGCAAATTGGATATATCATATTTAAAAGGCATATTTATATTAACAAATATTTAATATTTTTCTAAAATGTAAAAATATATATATTAGAAAAAAGTAAACACTGTAGTTTCCACGAAGCCCAACCAAAGTATTTCTGAACACGGTGCACACTAACATTGCTTTTACATAGAAATTTTGATCCGAACTTAATATATATATACGATGTGTGTGTTTTATTAATTAGCCCCCCAAGGTTTTCAAATAAAATGTTGTACCCCCGGGTATTTTATCCTGGCGCCGTCCCTGTAATCAGTATGGCCTATGTATACATATTTCATTTAAGTTTGGTACTAAACGTACCGGATGAAAAGATAACACAATGTATGTAAACATATTGGCATTGTGTATTGTTCTTTTTTCGTAGAAATCAATATTAACATAAAATTTGTTATCAAACTAAACCTTTTAACATTTAAGTCTAATAAATTTATTATTGTAATTTTTGTCTTCCATTCAAATTAACATTTTGTAGAATTTCTTTTGTGCGTGTTTGCTTCATATATACTGCAAAATACACAATGAGTATTGTAAAATGTAATTTTCAAACACAAAATACATACACGAATAACTAAGCTAAACAGCACCATGTTTCTGTGGCAAATAACACCATGTTTCGTGGCCAAATAGCACCAAGTTTTGCTGCCAAATAGCACCATCTTTCACTTCCATTTAAAACCACATTCGTAATAAAATAATAGAATTTTACAAACGAAATTTTTAAACACCAATGTAATATTCCTTTCAAGTTAAAAACTGTAAAACGTAGGAGAAAACTTCCGATATTTATTTTTAACGCTCCTTGTTCAGTGTGTAGAGTGCTAAAAAAAAAAAGAGGTGGAAACATTCACGACTCTCTCAACCAAGTGACCTTAAACAATACCAAAAAGGGAAAACAAAATCAACTTCAAAACATTTCTTGTGGGTGTGTGGTTTATCTCTAAAGGTACTTTTACAGGCAGCTTATCATGTTAATTTGCATAGCCATAATTATAAAGAGAGCGTGCTAAAATAACATTGTGCATGCTTGTTAATTATTAGTGAATTACAAGGGAAGAAAACACGGTGCTATTTGAGATGAGGAGGTAGTAATTTTCGGAGGCGAGAATCAATTCCTGTCTCTTCCACACAATCTCAGTGGCTTTATATATTATGTAGCTCAGGAAAGAGGGTATGTATGAACCAGTAGGTCCCTGATGTTATGAGTTATATAGTCTCATATAACACATTGAAAGATACAAGTAAAACATTATATTTGTATTGTCAATTTTTTAAAACGTTATATTTTGATAACGGTAGCCAAAGGAGAAACTGTGTAAGGCTAGTTTAGTTTTCTTTAAAAGAAAAACACTTTTAAGGGCACCCATCTCGCTGTGAAGCAAGTGCTTTGTCCATATAATAGATGGCATAACGATATTTGTTTCTTTATCTGCGAAATACGCCACTCCTTGCTTAGTCACAATGTAATAAGGGAAATGTAAATACAACCAGGCATCGAAGCTTTCTTTTATATTTGGATAAATCACTGTTTTCTTTTATCTTAATTTTTATTTACAAGAAAACCAAAGCATTTAATGACAATATAGTGTTTCTCGACACACTGAACAAGACGAAGGCTCCATCTACCTTTTTTAAAGGATAGAATTTTACCACTCGAAAAGTGAATAAGACTTGAAGTACAAGCTCTCCCATTTATTTTAAGAAATAATGCTGAATACATTTCAAAACATCCATCATGCTAAGTTTAATACATGACAACATTAATCGTTAAATTTTATTTTCTTTGGTCATTTTAAATAAAATGTGGAAATATGAAGAGATTTGAAATTCATCTGAAAATATTGGGAAGGAATCTATCTTTCTTAAATAATAAAGCTGTCATTCTACACTGTAAAAAAAATCAAGTTGAATTCTTAACCGTTTAAAAATGTGTCAAATATTGAGCACATCTGTACCCTTGTACATTTTGTCTACAAGATATCCTGATTGCTACATCAAATATCTTCATATACAACATGAAATGTGACAGAAATTATGTCTATTCTAGTTTGATTGATCAAAGCAAAGGTTATCACGGCGCCCCTCTGGGTTCCATCCCCTTTCTTTCTAGTTTTTCTTCCATCGTATCCACATAGCATGGAAGCTTATGACAAGCTTAGTTTTCACTTGAGTTTCACTCGTGTATTTCGATTTATGAACAAGCTTGATTCAAGTTTGATATTAACTGTAGAGAGTTGACTTGATATACCAAGATTGTCAGGTGCCAACTAGTAAGCATGATTCAAGCTCGATTTAAGCTTGCAGACTTACCACGATTAGCTTGATGCAAGCTTTTATGCTTGATATGTTAAGCTTGCAATAAGTTTGAATGAAGCTTATTCCTGTATCAGGAGTCATTCGGGGTAGAAAGTATAAGGCAACATATTTTGACTAATGGGCGTGTCGTGAAGCACTGCTCCATAAAGAACACTGACAAACAGACGCTTTCAAGTTGGTGCTTTAGTGTTGTGGTTACCGTTTTGGATAGCTAATCCGTTAACCCTGGTGTCCCGAAACTTTTCTTTTATATATATATATAAATAAATCACAGCCATATTCAATCCACTAGTGGATGAGGCCTCTCCCCGAAGGGAGGAGTTGGT
>JAGDQP010026162.1:0-26191 GCA_022664845.1 Lepisma saccharinum
TTGTAAATAATCTAATTAATTTTGAATATAAAAAGAAACCCAAAACACTTACATTTAACAGGAAACAGTGTATATAGCTATTACTCATTTGAGTATCAGAAACAATCAAAACCAAGAAAGAGTTATTTTTCTCTCTTGAGATACAAGATGTAGGTGTATGTTCTCATATTTAATTTGTAATTTGAATCCCAACAAGTGTTCAGCGATCAGGTTGTAATATGATACATTAAACAGACCAACATCAAGTATTGGATACCTGTGCGAGTTTCCAATTTCACGGAGAGATCAAGTTACAGGATGCAGGTTTGAAGAATATTGTTTTTCATTTCGCTGTTATTAAGACCTTTTTTATGGCCTCCCTAAAAGCTATGCTTATTGTCACTGTTGTCCTACTTCGATGGGAATGATGAGTTATGTGTTACGCTTTGCTATGCTGTGGCTTTTCTGTCCGCTTCACGTGTTTGCTTTACAATTAGATAGCTGGAGTCATTTCACGTCAAATGAACACAATTTTAAGTATAAATTTACCTCATCATCTCAGATTTCAATGGTTTTTGGTACATGAGTTCTAGCTGGGAATGAAAATTATGAAAAATTTAAAATTTTAGATTTGTCGAGCAACAAGTTTTTGAAATATAAATTACTGAAGATTCGAAAGTTGCCAAATTTTGACACACCCTCGTACACAAAAATGGTTCTATCTCTGTAAACCTTTGTCCTAGAGGGCTTATTTTTATCTCATTTTAAACTACTGAAATAGGCTCTCATATGATATCTAACTCTATAGATTTTTTAAAGAATTTTGTTTTTTAATTTTCAAAAATTTTCAAATTTTGATTTCTCAAAAAAAAATCCCAAAAATACTTTGTGCTATCCTCTTACATCTTCCTAAGTTTCATTTTGGAATCATTATTAGATCAGCTGCTACTTATTGTAGCTGTCAGAAAATTGTATAAACTTTAAAATGCTGTCAGAAACTTCCCCACATGAGTTTAGATCCGCTTCTCAGTGAATTCAATCATTTTAACATATATATATATATAGACAAAATATCTAATTTAACTAACCCAAACAAACCTAACCAATTCTCTACAGGTTTCAATGATCTGAGGGTTTTTCTATAGATTGGTGTAAAACGGTGACACAGTATGCACCCACAAAAATGTTTATCAACATGTCTTAGTGGGGCTAGCGTCAACCATAATAAGCAGCAGGCGCTTGTGCTAAGCTGTTTGGAAGCGACGATCACCTATAACTGATGTCATAGTCAATGACAAGTAAAGCACGGGAATAGGCTAATTATTATTTTATAAAAAAAAATATGCTAAGCCGTTTTAATTTGCAACATTATCAGCTACTTATTTGATCGTGTCTTGTTCAGAGAAGTTAAACTTTGATGGAATGATTTGGTGTCATTTCAATACAAAACAACAGATGGTGGATATGATTTGTTTTAGAAAAAGATGAAGATCAAGCTGAAATGAAAATTACATTTTGTCACCCATCAGGGCCTTCTTCTTTCGCTTATCTGTCAGTACCTGATACGTTTCGGATTTCTTCAACTGATGTATTTGCAAAGTCAATCCCATCCTTCCAACAGCTCACGCTTACACTCTATCAGAAGACGAAAAGAAGATGATTGAAGAGAATTTTAACTGTTCCTGGACTCAAGTAAAGATCTATAGACTTCAGTTAGCAGCAGGCATTTTACAAGGAACTGCGTTCAATTTTTTCAAGCTAAACTTTTTGACCTTTGTCAAGTACTCGTATTTTCTAAACGCATGCTGAAATTTTACTTGTATCAACTGATCTAATGATGGTTCCAAAATGAAACTTAGGGAGATGTAAGAGGATGATATAAAGACTTTTGTAATTTTTAAAATTTGTGTTTTGGAGAAATCAAAATTTGAAAAATGTTGAGAATTTATGAAAACTACATATTTTTTTAAAAATTTCTATCAAGTTATCATCATATGAAAACCAATTTCAGTAGATTTAAAAAGAGCCAAAGATAAGCTCTCTAGGACAGAGTTACCGAGATAGAGCCATTTTCGTGTACGAGGGTGTGTCAAATTTTGGCGATTTTTCGAATTTTCAGTAATTTATCGTTCAAAAACTAGCGGCTCGACAAATCTAAAATTTTTGTTCGGAAGTGCGAAGTCTTCCGACTTACACCATCACGCAATGGGAATGTTGTTCGCTCCTGTCGTGAATACATTCCCCGCCCCGCCCCCAGTCTTAGGCGAACTTCAGGTAAAGTGCAGTAGCAGTGACGGGAGGGATAAGGAAGTGGATGTTCCATGGCGGTACAACACCACAAAGAGACAACAGGGAATAACAAAATCTTAATTTAATTTGGTTTATTTATAAACCTTTTAGTATTAAAGAGACTTTATCGTCACGGTAACCCTCAAGCTGTCCCGGTAACAAGTTTTTCCATGCATGGTTTTACCAAACAGATTTAATATAAATTCAGAGGAGTCATGTTTTAACTAGTTAACAATCACCAATTGGTAGCCAGACATAAGTAGTACCGAGTGCTCACAAAATGCAAAATAAGTGTTCTTTTAAGTTTCAATCCAATTTATAACGTTTGAGTACCCTTAATATTGCCCCCTTTGAAAAAATTTCTGGTGACGCCCTTGCCTTCTACAATAGTAATATTATAGATGATTGGAATGAAGAGGTAGGATAGCAACTAGAGCTGAACAATAGGAAGAGTGGGGGAGAGGAGGTTGTGAATTTTCTCCGCCCCTCTCTTTTGTATGTGTTACTAAGAGCGACTGAGGGGCAAATATCCATTCTTCGGAATGTGCCGAGTTAAGCTTTTTTCAGTATGTGTTCCTTTCGCAGAGAGAGTTGCTCCTTTAATTAAGCAGTCTGTTCAAGAAGTACCCTCTGCGACAGTGTTTATGATGCAGGACTAAGACGTACACGTACTTGTAACAATGTCTCACTCTTCTGTGGCCGGCTGTGTTTATGGGATAGAAGTGTATATTTTTTTCTGATATTAGGAGTAAAAGAGACATTCGCCTTCTTAGGAAGGGAATTGTACAACTGGATGAATTACAATCGAAACAAGTACACATACGAAAGCATCTGCTACAGACATGTTTAAGGATATATGTCTGTGAGCAGGTTGAGAAGACACAAAAGTTCAGACTTCAGTCTTATTCTGGTGTGAGATCATGACGGAAGCCATAGCTTTCGTGATGATTTGACTAAGTTATTCAGAAACGATATTGAACACGTCAGTTATTAAGAAAAAGGGGTAACCAACATGCAGAGAACTTATTCAAATCGAAGGATGGCATTTGGTTTAGAAATTTTATTCGCATAACCACGTCAAACTTTGAAGAACGTTTTCAATTGGTGAGGCTAATTCGAAATAAAATGTAAGCGAACAAAAAGAGCGTCTGAATTATATTATCTGCTTGATATTGCAAAATAGTTTATAGGATAGAGTGAGATGGAAAAAAACTAGAGAAAAAGACGATGATTGCATCTGATGTACAGGGGGGGGGGAAATATTCATATAATTTTTTGTCGGCTTTGTAGAAAACTGAACGAAAATCCTTCTACAAATTTAATAAACAAGAAAAGATTGTACAGTACAAAACATTGTACAGTACAAAACATTGTACAGTAGCAATTACTACGGTTAATACAGTTCAATTGTTTGTATTTCGAAGAAGAAAGGGAGCAAGGAATGGTATTTCTTTATTAAACGCAAAAGCATATTGACATGTAGAAAATAATATATGGGATGGGGTATAGAAGTAACAATTGAATCTCTGTCCTGCTATCATCCACTAAAATTGTTAACAGGCCTGGATTGCAGTAGATGTTTTATCGCAAGAGATGTATCAACTCAATTTCTCACTTTGGACAATTCCGGAAACTGTCAGTCGGAGAGAATTTATATCTTAATGAGATATTAGTATTTTCAGAAAAAACATTTCCTGAATAGCTTGAGCGTAAATTGAACTCTAATGACTTATTGTAAAGTGAATTGAAGCCATGTTAGTCTCTGTTTACAGACTATTCTTTAGTTCACAGGGGTTCGTGGTGTTCTCAAATCTTGCAACGTTAATTTAACTCATTTACCGACGTCATACAATGATTAAAGTTTGCAAAGCGATGTAAGTCGGATGACAATACAATCTTCTATTGTTACTTTCATAAATATCTAAAATCATATTTTAATATTTTTTTAATATGGATTTATTTATCCTATTGACAAAAATACTAGTGTACAACGATGTTGCATTTGACTGCTCGCAGAAAACTTTAGAATTTCGGTCATAAACCATTAGCTTGAGGAAAAGTATCCGAACACCGAAAAACATGAAAAAATAATTTTAAAAACTTTTTAAAGACATACGTTTCTTAAATAATTTGTACTAAAATGTAAAAAAATTGTTATGTTTCTGAAACGTTCTTTTTAATTTTTTTTTAAAGGTGAATATTATTTCATATTATTTTATGAATTCCTACGGATACTACAGGTATTTTCATTTCTAGAAACTTTGGTTAACATCACTTCGCTTTTAAGAAACGTCTGTTCGTTAAAGGTGCCTCTCTCTGTTCGGTAGGAAGCTGCACAGGCCGGGCTTGTAGCCCAGTAAATGAAGGACCAAAAATGGTGTCGAGCTGAAATAATTTATAAAAAGCTAATTTTTTCAGGATTTGCTCTTTGTGGCCTCCCAAATGAAATCTCAAAAGTCCCCTAAAATCCCATGTTCGCTTCACCCCCAAAATGGCGGACAAAGATGGCGGCCTGGCTCGCAACATATACCCTAGTGGAATGTATTCAAATGTCTGTAAGTCAGTCCCTAATTGACCTAGACAGTTGAAACAAGAATCAAAAAACGCAGAATAGAACACAGCTTCAGTGTATGTATGTTTAAGGCCCATTCCATCAAGCCTCGTCTGAGTTTGGGGGGGGTGGGGGTGGACAAAATGACAAATTCACACATTGTCATGAAAAGCACCTAGCGAAACGCCACTTCTGTGGTACCCCAGGACTAAATGAAACAAACTGTTTCTGATTGTTTTCATCACAAGAACACAAAATGTATACGTTGCAGTTTGTCAGTTGGTATAGGCTTTACAGTATATATAGTATATAGAATATAAAGTATATCCCTTTATATTAAAAACATACAAAGTTAGTGGTTTTTTTAAAGCAGTGTTTGGCAGTTTTGTTTGAAATTAATTGGCAACACTGTTGTTTACTTCCGTCCCAGAGGTTTTCTTAGAGTAATTGCTGTCAGACGTGTTTTCGGTTCACGAGTGATTTTGTTCCCCGCCGGGATCTGTGTAGTTGTCGTACAATGTTCAAACTGATATCACATAAAACATTAACAGACTCGCATATAAACATACTAATTATTTCGCTTACGTTATATTTGTTCTCGCGTGCGTGTGTGTCCGCGTGCCTACGTATACAAGTATGTTTCCGCAATTGTGTTTCTTTATGTTGTGATCTATGGACCTAACAATGGAAGTAGAACTGGATATCTGTGTTATTTGCAACACACCACTGAGCGCTGGGAAAACTGTTAATGTAACTACGCGAGGGTTGCCTGCTCTGGTAAGTGCAAGTGTTTCTCGGGGTGATGGGCTAGATACACATTTTAAAGATGTAAGCAGTGTTTGCGTACATGTCGAATGTCGTAAGAACTACACTCGGGCCTCTACTATTAAAAAGGATATTAAGAAAGCACTTCCGGTAGATGAAACGGCCACCCCCAGTACATCAAGGGTTTCACCACGCACTACGGCACCGCCTTTTGATTTTAAAAGGGATTGCTTATTGTGTTCAAAAGAGGCGTCATTTAAAACAGAATCGAAAAAGTATCAGAAATATCGAAGATCAATTCATGAAGTTACTACGCTTAGCATTAAGGGGTCTATAGTTGATCAAGCAGAAAAATGTAAAGATGAATGGAGTATGTTAGTGCTTGTTAGAGTGAACAGTGTAGTGGACTTAGTGGCAGCAGAAGCAAAGTACCACAGAAATTGTTTCGCTTCATTCTTTACCCTGTAACATCTGAAACAGCGGGAAGACCAATTGAGGATAGAAAGCGAAAGGCTTTTGACAAACTTTGTACTTTTGTAGATAAAGAAGATGAATGTTAATTTTCAATGAGCCAGTTGTATGAACGAATGATATCTTATTTGGACGGCACTGAAGGATACACATCTAATCAAGTAAAAAATCTTCTGAAACAGAGGTACGGGGACAGAGACTGGTAATAACAGAGGAATATTCGGGCTATGGAAGAGATCCTGTACTTACTTTTAAAAGTGCAACAAAAAAGCTATTACATGATTCCTGGTACAAAAAGAGAGAAGTAAATGAGCAAAATGAGAGAGAACGTATTGTTACAATGGCTGCAAAAATAATTAGAGAAGATATTCAATCTAAAATTTATAACAATACTTGCTATCCTGCAACGGAGCACATGTTTCATAATGAGGACGATCTCATTCCAGAGTCTTTGAAATTATTTGTTCAGGCCGTGACATCAAGCAAAAAAGGTGATCCGAATGTGCTGTATCGAAAACGTCTCATGATCTACCATTCTATTATTTCAATGTGTCGACAACGTACTTTTATATCCCCAATCCAACTAGCAGTTGGAGTTTACTGTTTGCGACATTATGGATCTCGACAATTGATCGACATCCTTCATAGTCTTGGGATGTCGACCAGCTACAGCGAAGTAAGAAAATATGAATATTCTAGAATGTGTTCGAATATTCCAACAGAACCTCAATATTCAGAAAATTTGATCCACTTCGTGTTTGATAACACAGATATCAACACGAGAATATTAGATGGTCATGGTACTTTTCACAGTATGGGTGGGATAAGAATATTTACACCACCGGTGAAAATCTGCGAAGATACGTCTTGTACCGCCTTCAGCAGATATGATACCTCCTCTTGCTAGAAGGAATATATCATTTTACAAAAGACCAACCAACAGTGGACTCTTAAATATGGAAATAAAGAGCCTGGTGCCAGCAGAGGATATGACAGTACCTAATCTCCATCAGACGCTCTTTACAGATGTTTGGTTGATGATGCATCTCACGAAAAGTTCACCTAAACCATCTTGGAATGGCCTCATGCACGCTATCACTCAATATGATAACCCACAGTTTAATAAACTGCGGTCCCTTTCTTTAATATGGCAGCATCAAACCTCAGTACAATTTATACTTCTCTTCTCTTCGCATGCGAGGAAAGTAAGAAAATGGGACAGGATTCCTGCATTGTTACATTTGACCAGCCTCTTTATTGGAAGGCTGTAGGAATTGTCACATCAGCTGACCCAGACAGTGATTTAGCTAAAGTAGTAGTCAAACTGGGAGGTTTTCACTTATTAATGTCATATTTAGGTACTATTGGGCACATTATGTCAGGTAGTGGACTTGAAGAACTTTGGGCTTTATTGTATGCGCAAAATACTGTTGTGCACATGTTCAGTGGAATTGCATACGCAAGAGCATTGAGAGCACATTTCATGACATACATAGCCGTCTACCAGCAACTTTGGAAGTATTGTTACTTAGGCGATGAGGATAAGGAAAGTAGAATACGTTCCAGTTGTGATGATTTAATATCGGGGATTAAAACTTTAAATGACCTGAAGGATCATCCTGACATGAAAGAACTAATAGCAGATCTAGCCGAGGTAAAGACACAAATGAAGGATAAAGGCCGAACAGCAAAATTGTGGCTGCAATACCTGGAACAAGTACAAATGATAATGCTTTATATTCGAGCTGAACGTACTGGAGACTGGGACCTTTATGTTTATACACTTAAATGCATGCTCCCCTACTTTCACGCAGCTGAACATCTGAATTACGCGAAATATATTCAATTTATCTGCAACAGATGGAAAAATTGAAAATTAAAATGAAACCAGAAGAATTTGCGAAACTTTTTCACAACGGATATTTTACTGTTCGGAGGAAAGACTGTTACTGGAGTACTGCAGCTGATATGGTAATTGAGCAAAGTCTCATGAGAGCGATGAAAGTTTCAGGAGGTTTGAGTCATGGCCGAGGTATTACGGATTCCACATTGGCTCGTTGGGTTTTGTCATTTCCTATAACCATGGAGGTAAGTGAAGCCTTAGAACACTTCTGTGGAAAACGTTTATCATCATCGGAACAGCATGCAGAACTTAGACCTTACCGCCAATCTAGAGATGATGAAGACATCAAAAAGCTTTCTGATTGGCTCACGCTTCACAACCCCTTTGAACTCAACCAAAAAGAGCACCTCATCAATATTGCAACAGGGTTAGTAGCTGACGTCAAAGTGAATTGTGAGAGAGCGGTAGAGATTGAGTCGAAATCATTATCTGAAATGATGGGTAAAACATTTGGAAATATAGTTTTGAAGAGAAAAGATAAAGTCGTGCCAATATCTGCAACACACAATACAATTAATATTAGAAATGAATCTATTAGCATCAATCCAATTCAGCTTTTCAGTCGGATTGCTGCTGTGCTGCAGTCACATGAGGAATTGTCGGAATATTTTAAATATGAACTCGCGCCTTATCCTCCATCTTTATTTGATGACATTTCTATGCGAAAAAACAGAAAATCTGTAATTATGGATATTATAGAGGCTATCGAACCCTGTGTGCAGCCTCCATCAGAATTAAGATACATTGTAGATGGTGGCTTCCTACTTCATGCTGTTATTTGGTCTGATGTTGACACATATGCAGAAATTTGTAAAAACAAATACGTACAATATGTACAGAATCATTTTTCGCCCTGTGAAGCAGTAGTTTTTGATGGGTATGCGACTGACAATACCAAAGATGTTGAACGGCAGAGAAGAATGATGTCAAAGATGTCTGCTACAATTGCATTTGAGGAATATATGAAGGTAACAACTGATCAAGGACACTTTTTACGTAACTCTGAAAACAAGTCTCTCTTGATTGATATCCTTAAGACTCATTTTCACTCTGCTGGTATTACAGTGTACCAAGCTGAAGGAGACGCAGATGCTCTAATTGTTGCTACTGCCATTAGTATTGGGAATAAAAATATTTCTGTTGCTGTTGTAGGAAGTGACTCTGACTTGCTCTCGATTTTAATTGCTCGTGGACATCCACACACTACAATATATTTCATGAAGCCACAAACTAACAAAAATGAAGGCGAATGCTTCCACATTTGCAATATCGAGAGAAACCTAGAATCACTTAAAGACAGTTTTTTGTTCTTCCATGCCATCACAGGATGTGACACGACTTCTGCTATATTCAACAAAGGAAAACAGAGCGCATTCAAAATTCTTCAGAAGGACCAAGAACTCTCCAAAGCAGTTACAGCGTTCAACAACTCTGATCTAGATCCCAAAACAATAATTGAGGTAGGAGAAAGATTTCTTGTGAGGTTATATGGAGGAAAGAACAATGTTTCTTTAGATGAGCTCAGATATAATTTGTACAATAAAACAGTAGCTAGGAAACTATCTTCATCATTCAATTTAGCAACGTTACCTCCAACAAGTGCAGCTGCTTCCCAACACTGTCTTCGTATTTACCTTCAAGTACAGCAATGGTTAGGGAACAATTTAGAACCAACAGAATGGGGGTGGCACTCAAGGGAAGGTAAATTGTTTCCAGTGACAACAAACTTACTGGCTGTTCCTGAAAACCTGCTCAACCTGATATCGTGCCAGTGCAAGATCACAACACAGAAAGACTGTGGCGATAAATGCGAATGCAGAAAGATCGGACTCGTGTGTTCCAAATTTTGTTACTACTGTGAAGGAAATGGTTGTTCCAACATGCTAGTTGCTGATGATTCTGAAGATGAAGACGCCTTGTTTTTAATAGAAGAAAGAAATCGGAGGCGAATCATTCTCAAGGTTATTACAGGTAAGTTTAATTATTTTACTATCAACATTCTTCAACATTTGCTGTTTAAAATAGTGAAAACACGACTGACCTAGCTTTAAATTAACGAAAGTTATTAAAGAAAAAGGAGAGTAAGTGTTGCGAGCCCGGCTGCCATCTTCGTCCGCCAGTTTGGGGGTGAAGCGAACATGGGATTTTATGGTACTTTTGGGATTTCATTTGAGAGGCCACAAAGAGTAAATCCTGAAAAAATTAGCTTTTTATACATTATTTTAGCTCGCAACCCCATATTTACTGTATTTTGCGGCCGCCATCTTTGACCGCCATTTTTGGGGTGAAGCGAACATGAGATTTTAGGGGACTTTTGGGATTTCATTTGGGAGGCCACAAAGAGTAAATCCTGAAAAAATTAGCTTTTTATAAATTATTTTAGCTCGCAACCCCATATTTACTGTATTTTCCGGCCGCCATTTTTGACCGCCATTTTTGGGGTGAAGCGAACATGAGATTTTATGGTACTTTTGGGATTTCATTTGAGAGGCCACAAACAGTAAATCCTAAAAAAATTAGCTTTTTATAAATTATTTTAGCTCGCAACCCCATATTTACTGTATTTTCCGGCCGCCATCTTTGTCCTCCATTTTGGGGGTGAAGCGAACATGGGATTTTAGGGGACTTTTGGGATTTCATTTGGGAGGCCACAAAGAGCAAATCCTGAAAAAGTTAGCTTTTTATAAATTATTTCAGCTCGCAACCCCATATTTACTGGGCTATTGGGCTTGGATAGGCCAGCACCGTTACTTCGTTCGGCCGGGCCTGGGCGGGCTGGCTTTCTCTTCAAGTCGGACCGGGCTCGGACCGATTAATTTCACTTCTTTAAAGCTGTTCAATAATTATTAACTTTCGTTAAACGAATTGGAATAAAGTCAATCCTTCAAATCTGTGTGCACGCCACGCGGAGTGAAAGGTATTACAAACAATGCAATATTTACAGCTGGTGTTGCTTAGCGGCTCCATTTTCGCTATACAGGATTAGTTGTTCACCGGGGCGTTGACCCCAGTCGGCAGTCACACGAGTGATTGCATGCCCTTCCCTCAATAAATAACACAAGACAGTATGCGTATTGAAGCTTCCTCTGATGGTGCGTGTCAATACCAGAATCTGGTCAGTCCAACCACTGGATCCCAGGGGATGAACAGTCAGAGTTGTCGTCTTGATATAAAAATGAAAGGAAACCGCACTCTTTGTTCTTCTCTTCACTTCAGCGAGCCGCAGGAAGAAATGGTGGATGAAGTCAGGGTTGCAGTCTAATACGGTGTTACCGTGTAAATGTAGGTCTTGCGGGTGGGTTCAAATTTCTGATAATTTGTTTTGTAAATAAAAGTTATACTTTGACTAACTACTTCTTTGCTGGATTTAAGAAACCTGCGACTACAAGTAATCCTACTGTTCAAAGCGAAAGGATTATTTTGATCCTTTGTGTTAGAAATAAATTGAAAAGGTAATCCGGTAGAATGAAATTAAAATGACTAGCAAATCTAAGCGCATCACATTGTTCAAACAGTCACATAGGATTGTATGCATTATATTATTATTATTATACCAGATACAAATGTTTTGGAGCTCGAGTTAAGACTTTTTAAAATTTATCTGGCCGGGCCAGGCTTGGGCCAAGAATTTTTAAAACTTATCAGGCCAGGCCGGGCTTGGGCCAAAAACTTCTAAAGTTTTCCGGGCTCGGGCTGGGCCGGGCCTAGGTACATTCGGACTGGATTGGGCTTGAGCCAAAAAATTCGGCCCGTGCAGGTCTCTACAAGGCACCCGTCACCATCATAATCCTTTTAACCACGTTTGTATTAACTTGGTGTGTAAGTCCGAATTGTCCCTCCAGTTCAAATTTTCTAATCAGTTTTACCCACTCCCCAAATGAATTCAATTCACAATTTCATTGTTTTAATAGTAAATTGTATGAACAACAGATGACACTACAAGTTAAACAAAAGTCTATGGAAAAATATACTTTTAAAACTATATTTTTATTAAAACAAATGCACCATAAGCAAAAAAATATTTTTGACTATTAAGAACCTAGAGCTTTATACCATTTCTGATTTGTGTTTCTTAATTTCTCAGAAAACTAGGTTGGATCACACTAGCATTTAAACTTTTATTTATACTGACACAAAATCTAGAACAAAACAAACTGCAGACAGAGAAAAACTGGTGCTTAGAAGCCCTTGTTTATCAAGTGGACCAAGCTAACCAGCATTTTGAAACCTTCCTGTGTCATTATCCTGTGTCTCTCTTCGCTTCAATCTGTTCTTTGCTGGACTAGACTTATCTAGCCAATAGTTCTGGCATCGAATACAGATTGCGGAAGGAGTGTACATATACCTGGGCAACTATCCCTATGGGTTGTCCCACCTTCAACTCACACATTAGTTTTGTTCATACGCACGAGTTACAGAAAATTCAGGGTGGCAGGTTCGTTGCCTGTGCCTATTGCTCTAGCACTTTGGTTGCTTTATATCTTCATCTGTACGCTCCTTTCGCAGAACATCATGCCTAAACCACCCAAGGGAACAGGAAAACATCTTCTGCCATCTACCGTCACTCAGTCAGCCTCAACTGCAATACCCAAAGATAACAGCACTGGAACGATTCCGAAACAACGCATCACCGGATTATCAGTAGCAGGCACACGCTCTCGTTCACCTTCTTTACGCAGGTCAGGTAGCGGCAAGTCGCCTCCAAGCAAACGCACACACGCTCTTAGTTCTTCTGACTCTGATACCGAGCGATTCATGAATATATCCGGCTGTGACTCAGACAATCAACTGCTTCAACCAAGTCAATAACCTACTCTTTTCTTCTAACCAAGTTCGACGCCCGTTATCAAACGCCAAAACAGCTATTCTGCAAACTTACAAAATATATTTCCAGACAAGTTATCTCTGAAATTATTCCTACGAGAAACGGCATCATTATAAAATCCACAGACAGTAACTTGGCAAGCACAATTCGAAACAAATTTAGCTTTGAGGTCTTTGGCACAAACGCCCATCTAGCTCCACTTTGAATCAAGACCTTCAAACTGCAACCACCACCACGACGTCCGCCTCAATTATCAGTAGTGATCCGAGGAGTGAATCCAGACATCCAAGACGAAGAAGTAGAATCTGAGCTCCGTGAAGGACTCAAACTCACCAAATGTCTTAGAATCAAAACGCAAACTGGCACACCGAGCTACATCGTACGAGTATTAACGCCGGATCAAATCGCCATCAACACACTACTACAATCAGGAGCTTTCATATATAGACGCCGTTACCGGGTCGAACCATCGCGAACACAGCCACCGCTACCACTCAGATGCGAGAAATGTCAGCAATGTAACAACCACTCGAACGAGCGATGTCCAAACGATCCTAAGTGCGGCTATTGCGCAGAGAATCACCAAACCAAAGCCTGCCCAAACCAATCCAATCCGCCTAAATGCAGCCAATGCAACAGTCCACATCCAACCTTTTCATACAAATGTCAAGGTCGCCCCAAAACCTGACGAGGACCCCGACAACTTCATGGCAGTTCCCTTACGCCTACTACCAGTAACACAGCCTCATCCTCCAGCTCTTCCACCTCCTACTATAGATCAAATCATTCAATTCCTCTCTCTCACATTCCAAAACCTCTACCCACATAATAGACCAGCAGTTCTCCATCAAATCACTCTAGCAGCTCGCGAAGTCTTCCAAGTACATCTCAAAGCCACATATTCAGGACCATATGTATTCTTTTCCGTAGCCCCTACATCTCCTGAGTAAACATATCAAATCACCATCATTTCACTTTCATTC
The DNA here is from genome assembly GCA_022664845.1 of Lepisma saccharinum. NCBI lineage: Eukaryota > Metazoa > Arthropoda > Insecta > Zygentoma > Lepismatidae > Lepisma > Lepisma saccharinum. The sequence continues at coordinate 13,767 of JAGDQP010026162.1, forward strand.
TGATAACTACACAGTAATCATAAATGTTCAATGTAGGGCTCATCTGTCTTTCCATTAATCCCTAGAGAAGCAACTAGGGGAGAAGAATCATAAATCATTTGTCCTCTATGTGCCAAGGTGTTGTCTTGACTATTGCACTTCATTCTCATACCTCCATCACATCATGGTAAATTCCCTAAAACCAATAATATGATTATAAGCAAAATACTTATAATATCCAATATAAATTAATGAATTAATCAATAAAGTTTAATTAAATGTATGCAAACCTCTTAGCCCAACTATCCATCCTAAATTCCTACACATGACCTCCTAAACTACCCTGGCCTAAAAAGAGGGCGTAACCCTCTCAACAGGCGCTGGTCACCTTCAGTGGACCAGCAAACTTAAAAAAAACCTGTAAACTCAAGCTGTAAACTAGTTTGTAATATTCTCAAAATTTGATTTTAAATTTGCTCGTGCCAGGATTCTTCGCTGAATATTACTACAGATTAACGATGAACGATTGCGTTTCCTATAGCGACTAGTATAGTACTATTTTAGATCCGTTCAATTTTTGACCCAGAGGAGAAAGTACTAGTCAACATTTTAGTCCCGATGTCAGTTAATTCATATCATTTCATAGTTCATTTTCGCTCTATATTCTGGAAATATACAGAGCACTCTTCAGCGAGCACACACGGGAAAACTACTTTCAGTAATGAGAAACAAAAGAGGCTTCTACAAAACTGCTAATGGATCACAAAATACTCAGATGCAAGTTCCACTCAAACAAATAGATCCTTATTAAAGTATTTACCTAGAGCGTTATTGCTCGCCTTGATGAATGCTTTTAACTGAACACAAAAGGTTTCCTTGGCGAAATATCAATATGGGAACCGGGTCATTAATCCTTAAAGGATAACAGATCACTAAACAATCTTTGAATTATATCAATTCACAAAGATATCGAAAACACAGGTTTCGGGAAGGTAAGAGGTCCACTACTTTATTACCACAGGCAGAACCATTTGACGAAGGAACTAAGACGATGGAGCGCCAGGATCCAAAAGCCTACTAGACTAGACCGTACATGTTTTGAACTGCGAGAAAATGCTATCTATGTGCTTTTCTTTTCGAATGATTTCTTTTTATAAAATTATTTTAAAATTAAACCATAAATTTTCGTATGGTCTAGAGAAGATAGTCTTTAATTCAGACTTTAATTCATGCATGTTTTATGTGTGTTACTAGTATCTGTAAAATGAAACTGTATGTGTATTCAGATGTGTCATAGTGCTTGGTAAGCAGTTTATCCTGTTGCCACAGTGACCCTTACCGTTCTCAAGAATGTTAATATTATATACTGCACACATGTGAGATTTGAGCACAGCAGTTTACCCATCATTAAATGGCTTAACTCAACGGTTTTTCATCATTACACGAATTATTGACATGGCTTCTCTATATTTGCGCATGTGCAATGCAAGCATTCAATTACAAATTGAGCATAAACTTATTTTTTTTTAAATCACAATTTTGATATTTACTCCTTTTAGAGATATGTTCTTTCAAAGATTAAAGGACAAATAAAACCCATCTGTATGCTCGTAGCAAGGTGCTAATATTTCGACTTCCCCTTTCCTCTCTTATACAACGGACGTAACTCCTTCCAGAAATCTTTCTCGTTTGTTTTGAACTTTCCACTTTCCGTTTTATTTCTCTCTTTGTTCCTCTTTTCTGTAATTCTCTTTGCCATCAGGATGTGCTTCCTTCTCTCTCTCTCTTCTATTTGCCCTTTCCTCAGTCTTTTCTCTAGTTCTCCTACATCTCCCCACTACAACTACGTTAACCGCAACATACCGTAGAAGTCCTGGGACACAGATGTTCTGTTTACGATCAAATATTACTATCTGAAGGGGAAAAGAAAAGATGTTTGTATAAAAATAAAATGAAAGAAATGAAAGACGAACTGAAGTTAGGGAAATTTTTGAATATATATATTGGCAGGGAATAGGAAAAAAATTGTAAAGGGGCTAAATTTTTTGAAAAAAAAAAAAAAAAGTTAGATGCCAAAGAAGAATTTCCATTTCCTGCCGTTGGCGGCGCCGCATGCATTCGAAGCAAGATACAAACTTGCAGCAATGTGGGGATGCGAGCAGAGACGAGGAACTATATATATTTATGTGTGTGTGTGTGTGCTAGTGAATGAATTTTGTTATTCTGTACACGTCTCTTAAAAATCCGAGAATAGTGCCTGTGCTTGAGCCAGCGTCTTGTGCTTTTCTTTTTCATTTTTTTTTTCACAAACCAAAGCGATACCTACCTTTTGCATCCTCCCTACCTTGCATTACACACACATACATACTCACTCAATCTGTCTGTCTGTAGGAAAAGGTGTCAGTGTAGGTGGAAAGTTTTGAAAACAAGTGTTGCCAGATAATAATAAATTAGCAGTAAAAGAACAGAAAAAAATCACCGCTGTTCAGTTTGTAGAGCGTTGACTTTACATTCGGAAGATTGTAGGTGTCGCATCCAACGGCTACCCATTCTGACTGAAGTTTCCCCTGGTTTTCCTCTGTCTCGCCAGTCAACTGCCAGGATAATACCTTGAATAAGACCAGTGTCGCCTCCTTTCAAAATATTTTCCTTGTATTGTTAATGTTGTTTAAAGATCCAATTGCTGCAGTCTCCAAACCTCTGAATTGTATGTGGAATTGGTCAAATAAATGATTGATATTTGACAGATGAGATTAATATGAGACTTACGATCACGATATATCTTTTCTGGATTTAAATACAACAGCCTAGTTAATTTGTTCAAATTTTATTTGTTTCTAACTCCGAGAATTTAATCTTGAATCAGCTCCAAAATTTATGGATGTAGTCAGTCCCTTGAGTCGATTTATGACACTCTTACCCGGCGCAAGTGCACCGTTCCCGAGATATGACACACATGTCGCAAATATTACTTTTTCGGACTCACCTAGAGACACCCGGAAAACGTGTGTTCCTTATGTATTTTGACCTTCTCAGTCAATTTATGGCACTTGCGCCGGTTTAGAGTGCCATAAATCGACTTAGAAGGTCAAAATACACATGGAAAACACGTTTTTCGGGTGTTTCTAGGTGAGTCCGCAAATCTTCAACCTTACCATATATACTGTTGAAATAGCAAGTATCCACAGAAAGCATAGCCATTAAAATATACGAATAGAATAGCATTAATACAAACTACATCAGCTTCGATGCAAACATTTATTTGTACTACTCAACTGCTACATCTGTCTTTTGATTACATCAAGAAAGTGAAAAATTTAAAGTTGGAAAGGGGGTAGACCTAAGGCAAGAAGATTCAATTTCTCAGAAACTATTTTCTGCCGTCCTGGAGAGTGTGTTCCAAAATTTAAACTGGAATGAATTTGGAATAAAAATTAATGGCCAATATCTTCATCACCTATGACTCGCTGATGATATAGCCTTGTTTGTTTCAAGTGCAGAAAAACTACAAGCCAGAATGGAAGAACTGTGTAATGAGAGTTCGAAAATAGGCCTTAAAATGAATTTAAGTAAAACAAAAGTAATGTACAATCAACATGCTGCAAAGAAGGAAATAAAGATTAACGGAGAGACAATAGGCATAGTTGATGAGTATGTTTACCTAGGCCAGCTCAAAACATCGAATGCCAAGTTGACTGATGAAATAAATAGAAGGTGTAAAATGGCGAGGCGTTCGTTTGGAGACTTAACTTTATTTTCAAAAGCAAACTACCAATGTGTATGAAGCGTAAAGTTTATAATCAATGTGTCTTACCTGTGATGATGTACGGCTGTGAAACTTGGACATTGAATGCGCAAACGACTCAAAGATTAAGAGTCACACAAAGAGCAATGGAGAGATGCATGCTACGAATAACTAGGAGGGACAGGAAGACAAATTAATGGATTTGCGCACAAACAGTTGTAAAGGATGTAATCAAGAATGCGAAGAAGCTGAAGTGAAGATGGGCCGGTCACATAGCTAGACGAACAGATAAAAGATGGACGACAAATGGATTCTTAGAGAAAAGAAACGACCGAGACGACGTCCAAATGAAAGATGGGTAGATGAAATCAAGCGTTTTTCAGGAGCTACATGGATAGGGATAGCAGCAGACCGAGATGTGTGGAAAGGAAAGGGGGAGGCCTTCATCCAGGAGTGGATAGAAAACGGCTGAATATGATAATGATGACTTATTTGTAACTGAATAAAAAGTATAGGAAAGGACTATTTCAAGTGTTTGTAACAAAATAATAAAGTAGGAGCGTACAAGAGATCATTCCAAATTGTCTCTGTTCCCTGAAAGTAAGTTCCGTTCTGGAACTCATTTCTACATATGTTGACTTGGATATCCCTCTTTCTATCTTGAGTAGCCTACAATCCATTTAACACATTTCGACTAATATCTCTTCAAGCCGCAGATAAATAGAAATAAAAAGGAGTACTGCGCCTAAGGGCCGTTTTCTACCCCTCAACCGATTCTAATGAAATTTTGTGTGTAATATTTAGACCATATGAGAGTTCCAATAAGCCAAATCGTATGTGCCACTTCCGATTATCATGGAAAGCGCGTCCAAAATTAACCACTTCCGATTCTAATTTTTATTGTGTTTTTCAAAATAAATTGCGATATCTCGAGAGTGGCGTAAACTATCAAATTTAAACTTTGTATGGCAAGTACTAATATAATGAGCATTAAACCGCAAGACCATACATTTCACCGTTTTGGGGATAAAAATTAGTTTTCTTATGTAAATGTTCCATTTTACTTATAAAAATGCACTTTTCCCCCCCAGGAAACTCTGTATTGCTTAACCATCAGCCACCACTAGTTACAAACAGTGGCGGATTAATCTTCCTCGACACTCCTAGGCACAAACTTAATGTGCGCCCTTGTCAAACGAAAAATAGTAGTTGCAATATCTTTACAGGCTAGTAAAAATTAGTGAACATATTGAAATAAAAAGAGAAGGATAAAAATAAAAAGTATAGTACAAGCAATTAATTTTCTGTATGTGCTATACCTAAAATTATGTAATGTATTGAGAAATTAAATTCACCACTCATAAATGAAACTGCCTTGGTTGCTGCAAACTCGTGTATAAATTCTTCAAAGATGATGTGGCCATCAGTCAAGAGGCCTGCTTCGATGTGGAGAATAGACAAGTCGTTTAGTCATTTATTACTATGGTTGAAACGTCTTCAGTCTTTTTAGAGCCGAAAACGAAAGGTCAGTTGAACAGTTTGTTACAGCAGTACATAAAACGTATTCTTATACAATGTTCACATTTGGAAACACATATATTGCAGCTTTTTGTTCCGTATAAACACTAATATTTTTGTTGGCGAATTTTTTCTTATAAGAATCAAACATGTCACGAATGGAAGTTGTAAAGTCACAAATAAATAATGAACTATTGTTAAACCTGTGTTGGCACTTCGTAACTATACGGTGACACTCTGGCATTTTTGCAGTATATCCTTCAAAATAGTGATCATGAAAGCTGTCTCCATCCTGTTTAGTTGGTAAAAAGGTGATAAGGTTTCATTTTGAACTAGTATAGTAAGGACTTTCATTACACTATCCCAGTTTTCAAATGTGTATGTACATAAGCCTCTTCTCTTGCTGACCAATGTGTCTGTGATAAAGATTTTAGTGTTTTGCTACTTGGATACATGAAAGAAGCAGGTAAGTTCCAGCGCGCTTTGTTGAACTGAAAACAATATTGTAAATATTTTGAAGTATAGTGAAAAATTAACATGCTTCCATACAACTGCTTGCTGCACTACTTTTGGCCAAATTCAGAGCTGCGCAGGGAACATGATACGCTTCGAATTTATTCCTTTAATTCGAGCCTGTAAACTTGTATATGCCCTCGACATAATTGCTGGCATTGTCGTACAACTGACTTCTGTAATTAGTAAGGTCAATAGAATATGTGATCAAAATATATATTACTGCTTCGGATAGATTTTCAGACTTGTACCCTAGATTTGACAGAAACGAAAGAAACCGTTCAACAGGTTTACCATCTTCATTCACATATCTTAACACAAAAGCTAACTGATTAATATGCGAAATGTCAGGAGTTGAATCAACAATTATGCAGAAATATTTGCTTTTTTTTCTCACTCCATCAGCATTTAGTTCAATAACTTCATCACAACTTGTAGAAGACAAGTAGCTTGTACGACCTTTCCCCGGATTTCCATACCATTCAATGTGTTCTCCTAGAAATGGATCAAACTCGGCAGTAAGCTCTAGAGACATCATGTATTGCCCATTGTGCAGAGAATGGATTTTTTTCTTCGTAACCATGTAAGGGAAGCCTGCGACTTGTCAACTTCTTTAAGACAGGAAAAACAAACTCTTCTTAAGACATTGACCCAGTACGTAAGTTACGTCTCAATATGTGATGGTTCTCCAAAGTCCCAACAGATTTCTGTCTTGTTAAGAGTGCCAACTCGCAGTTTTTGTGTTCTTCAGAATTTTCATGTGATGCTAGAATATTTGATATACCGTATCTTTCCAGTATGAAATGCCATTGTGATTTTTCTCTTGCCCTTGAACAACCTACATAATGCACAATAGACGGCCCCAGTGATGCACGAATATACCATATAATTCCGCAAAATTGATTCGCCATTTATAAGTTTACGAAATAAAACTCTTATTTAAAAATCTTGTCTTAACCGCTATGACTCTTTGTGATTTAGAAAAATCGTTTTTAGCATTCTAATTAATTTCACGTCTTAGAAGATGTCAATTCTAGACTCATTCAGACACCAGTCGGCAGTGTCGTCACTAACGAGACAATCACTATTACTGTCACAATCAGGAACTCCTAGGAACTGAGGGGACACTACCTCAGGAGCACCTTCATCCTCCACCAAACCCACAAGGTAATCAGGCACGGAATTGACAGTCATAATTTCCCAGTTGGCTTTCCGTCTATGAAACAGTTCATTATTGACAATTTCTTGTAAACCATTAGTTTTCTCAACAAGCGACTGCATCTTCCTTGCGATATATTCATCTCTAGACGTGTCTCTCACAAGCGCAGGCCAATAGGCATTGCAAATGGCACACACGATACGGAAGTAATCTCCTATATTTCCTATTTGTGTGTTGAATATTTCATGATCCAAAGCCTTCCACTGCTTAACTCTTCCGTTTGCAGAATCCACCACCCATTGTATTTTTGTTACTACCCTTGATTTATTTGTCTCCAAGGTTGTGTGCTGTTTTTGTCGTTTCTTCAAGAACTTAGGCATTTCAGATTAGAAACCCAAGTCAGATAGAAAGTGGAGAGAATTCCGAAAGCCACTGTTGACAACGAAAATGTCTTCCTCTTGAAGCCATGCTCGCATTTTATCGATGTTGTTTTTAAGCACGTGTTCCGTTATTTTAGAGTCCGTGTTTCTAGAGACAGCGAGATAAGCAGAAAATATTTTCTCTTTCAAACACGTCTGAAGTTATCAACTACAAATTTTTATTTTGATGCGTTCATAATATCCGTACTTGTCACACAAAATGTGGTTTGGATATCTTAAAAAACTTTTAGACATATGGTGATGAATTATATACTTCAACGTGAGGTACTCATGTTTAGAGTATATAATGTTTCTTCTAACCATCAGCCCCATCAGTTACAAAATGATTTTTGAATATGTTCTTGTACATTGCATGAAGAAGTTTTGAGCAACGTATCAGCTGAGAGTAGTCTCAATGTACTCATAATGTAACTTGAACCCGAGGCCTTCTAATTACAATGCAACGAGCAAGGTCATCCGGGACACCCTTAAGATTCTTAAGAAAGAGTTTGAAGCAGGTTAGTCGAGTTGAAATAATAATGATAGCTTGAGGTATTCGATGCTCCCACCAAATGAATCCGTTTGGTGCTACACTATTATTAGTTTTTATCTGTTGTAGTTAAGTAATAAACTCGTACCATAGTTACTATTTGTCAACAAGTCATATGACATTACATACCGCATCATAGCTCATCTCGTAAAGCACTCACTGGCCTGGGTTCGATAACAGTAGTCGATTGCTTTGACAGGTTTTTCAAGGATTTTTCCTCAGTGAAACCAGACAAATGTCGAGATTCTACCATCAACTTAGGCTCTGGATGACTCCTTCCTGCATCGTTCCCCCTACCAAAATCCCGACCTGTGCCATAGATGTATAAAGGCAATAATTAAAATTAAAGTAAAAGATTAGTTAAATTATACTACGCAAAAACTGCACATTTTGTACACTTTAACCGTCGGAGTCATTTTTGCATCGAAATTCTTCAATATAGAGAGATAAAAAAAAGAAAACAGATTCACTATGTTCATCTTAGTTCGACCGGTTAAAGTAAAAACCAGTTACCAAGAACGCAGTATTTTATTACTGGCTTCCTATCAAATTTCCCATTTTTCCCTAAACTGCTAAAACCGCTCATAGAGACACTCTAACTTGTATTAAAATATGCACAAAATGTCTTCAAACAGAGATTAAATAGTATGGAAATGATCACTCATTTAATTTCTACAATGACATGAGCTTTAGATACCTAAAATACTTAACACTAGCATATTTGGTTTTACATTTACTTCTGTCGATCCATACTTTCTCTTTCGGTTTTTAGTTCCGCACGAACAATAGTTTGACGCAATTTTCTCTCCTCCCTTCAGTCATACCTTGTAATGTATCCCTTACTACATAATCTCCACGTTAGCCAATACATTTTTCTTCTCTTTCTTATCGATCTTTCTTTCGATATTTCTGCTTTATGCAAATTCTTATATTTCAATCTGAATGTATCTCCTTCACGTGTGCACTTTTTCAAAACCTTCCAATTGTTGAACTGTCTATATTAGTAGTATGTTCACGAGAAAGGTTTTATTCTTTTCCGAATGCGATATTTTGTTGCAAAAATTGTAGTTTGCTGTTTAAGTTTTAATTATAACGACTTGCTGCAATTAATGAGGTTAGCAAGATTAGGAGGATAACCCACACTAGCATGAGAAACGTGTTTCCTATTCGTCATAGTCCTCTGACATCTATCTCTAATCGTATGCACCACTCTCTGCGGTCGGATATAGATTGGATCATTCAGAATCCATGGAACAATAATGAGTGTTACCTCAGATTTTGGACAGATGTCAGGTAAATTAAAGCGAGCACGGATCGTACTTTTCATATTTGTGTGGCTTAGCACACTCTCTCAGTGGAATTTTTAATTATAAAAACTTATTTTGGTTTAGTAGTAATGTTCATCTTCCTTACATGTTTAATATATATTTCATTTCTTGATAATATTATATAATGTTAACCAGTATCTCAGTTTCTTTTGGACCTCTTCAATTCATAAAGAGTGGCCTGAAAATTATTAAAGAGTAGTTTCGTTTTGTTATGAAAATGTTTTGATGGCGATAGTTGTTGGCAATATTCCACCACGTTCTAGTTTCGAATATGAAAATTATTTTGGCAAACTTTACGAGTTGGTAACACTGAAGGTATTATGTAGGATGCATCATCTTCTTCCTTCGTAACTTGGTATTCAGAACACACATTCTTTAGCTGCTGGCGAAGTATTCTATCTTGAAGAAATACATATCTTTTTTCTGTTTCATATATTTGTCTTCTCAGCTAGAGCTTACAGACAAATCTCTTTTGTGTTTCCTTTAACAAGAAAATGCCTTTAGAACACCTGCTGGATTTACTTCAGATAGAAAGTGGTAGCCAATTATTTTATTGAATAAAAAGAGAAGGAAATATTTTGAATATAAAGTTATTTTTTTATCTGGTTTGTTAACAGTCTGTGAGTGTTACGACCGTGCAATTTACGACCCTACAGTATATCGTGCGCTTTGCGACCCCAGGTAAATGAATCATGAATTTTGCGACCCACCTGCTTATTTTTGAGTCCCTGACGTCTTGAACAGTTAAGGTTATGAATGATATATCTCAACTGTGTATTCAGCAACATAGCTCAGACTATTCGAAGTTTAAGGTTCCACAAACCTAACCTAAGGTGATAGTTTTCACTCCGAGAACCAGCTTGCAAAAATATGCCGGAAAGAAGCAATAGTCTCTCGATTTTCCTAATACAGTACACATTTACAGAACGAGCAATAAACACAGTAAACACTAAATAAGGAGGCATAATCGCGAATGGAATGAAAAATGGGAGAACCTAACCTGAGTTTAACAAACTCACCTTCGTTCGCTGACGCTCGCTCGGCATTGATTTGTGTCTGTACCTTACATTCGCGTGGTTTTATGTTACATTCTGTACGAAGTTGGGATACCACATCAAGGTGTATGTGAAATTCAGAAAATAATGAATTCCGATGTTTCCAAAAATGAACTTGGGGTAGCCGTGGCTCAGGCGGTAGCACGTAGCTCTATAAAATGCAAGTTTAAAAGGCAGACAGACATGCAGGAAGACAGATAGATAAATAGATAGATAGATTTGATTGATTGATTTATACAGCAATGCAAATAATTTTCAAATTAGAATACAAAGCTAAATTTATCTCTGCTCATAATATGAATCCTGTAACTATTCCATTATGTACACAGAGATTATTTCTTTGCTCGTATTTAAAGGACTATTGTTTTTCCCTTTCCTCTTGTTTACTGTGCCATAATGAATAGAGTTCTGGTACGTAAACCATCTAAACATTTCTTGTATAATACGAAAGTAATATGAACTACATCTTCTGTGGGAAGCTTTTTCAATTTTTCTTTCTGTCTCATTCCGATTCCTTTATCTGTATTTTCCTTTCACACATACAAAGAAACACACATACACACACACAAAGAAACACACATACACAAAATAAAAGTACTCGTATCTGAGGAGACGATGGTTATCACACAGAATGAATGGCTTCTTGTGGTTTGGTTGTATGTCCATTCTCATCACGAAAGGGAAGAAAAAAAATGAAGGGAGCGGCCCTCCATAGAACAGGACAGACACAAGAAAATGGAAATAAAAGATACAGAAATAAAGAAACTAAAGAAATACTAGAGAAAAAACAGACAGGAAAACGGAGAGAAAGACAGTGAAGAAAACGAGCGAAGCCGAAGAAGGTATTACATGTTATGTGAAAATCCTTGTCGCTTATCCTAAAGGTCTCTTCGAACTCAATCTTGCTAATGGAAACCTCACTTATATTTCAGACACAAGACAAACCCCTTTACTGGTTCAGTTCACGTCTTTAGAGACAGAGTGCTGCCTGCTTTGTTGTCCTATCATTGAAGGCGGCGTCTCATGCTTCTATGTGTGAAGGAAGATGGAGCTAGGGACTTTGTTTCCACAACCAACGAGTATATGAATTGTTTAGAGTGGTAAGCAAGGATAAGCCATTGAATAAAATGGTCAAGGAACTGTATAAGAAGCAAGAATATAGTGTTGTGTAAATATACCAAAAAGAGGGTGTCATTACAAGAATTTACGCTAGATGGCCGAGGGAGTAACAGAGGGTGAAAACGAGATGTCTGTCCCCGTAAAGAGATTCGTATCATTCAATACTTCCCTGAGAATCTCACCACAAAGCAATAAGGCTTTCACATCTTCTAGCTTTATCATTTCTTTCTTTCTTTGTCGGCAGAAGAGACTTCAGAGTCGGAGGGTGGTGATGTTGCTGATGATAATGTTGATGATAATGAAAAGAGGGGTTTTTCCTTCTTCCTTCGCTAGTCCATGCCGATTCAACAATACATGTTATTGTTACTATTTTCCCTTAGCATCAAAATGAGAGTGAAATTGGGTGAGGGAAAAGAAGATATAACTGTCAAGCCTTTCCAATACCACGGTCAATTACATAATTAAATCTTAGTTGCGTGAAACCCCAGTGAAGCCCGCATCTCATCACCTAATTTAGAAAACAGGGTCGAAGGAAGGTAATTGAAACTATGAAGATAGGTGGCCGGAGTATTGTACGTGATGAAAAATATTATATTTGAAGAGTAAATTTAAAAAGAAAATACACAAGTTAAAACAATATTGACAAATTTTAGTTTGTTACATAAATATGTGAATTTCTACATGTATACACGTACATTGTACTCTGTAAAGCATATACTGGCATGTTTTAAACATAGTTAATACTGTTATACATATAGATGTCAGGTGCCTGCAGGAACTGAAAGATTTGTGAATTACTCAGTGTTTTCTCTTTCTGTTTTCCGTGTCAAAACTACATTTATAAAGCAGATATTAAATGCTTATGTAGGTGACAGGTCCATAAATAATATAGATTTCCTCCCAAGTAAGACATTATGCAAAATAAATTCCCGTCAGAATCATCGCAAGTAATGGAGGCAAGTATCAATCGACATTTTGATTGTGAATATAGTTCACAATGTCGCGAGAGATGTGAAAATCTATTGTGGCAATATCATGTA
>JAGDQP010026163.1:0-16160 GCA_022664845.1 Lepisma saccharinum
AAAGAAGGGAAATGAAAGAAGAGGAAAATTGCATAAAGAGGATTGAGTACATAGAACTAAATAAAACCGTAAGAAAGAAAATAAGAGAGGATGTACGATAGCCGTTTTCCTCAATCTCCTGAATCTTCTGCGTCAGATATTCTCGCTTCTTGTTTCTGAACCTGAGTGTGGCGTTTCGCGTTACTGTAGTGGTTGGTATTTGCTTCGCTTTTATTACTTAGCCATCGTTGCCTTGCTTGTTTCTGTTCGTCATGAAGTTTAAGGCATACCTCATCAAACCAAGTTTTGATTTTCTGCTTTTTCTTCTCACCTAGATGGTTACTGATATATGCAAATAAAGGGGTTGGCAACAGCTGCTAGAGATGAACGTGGAGATCTGCGATTTTGTAGGTTGATTCTCTTAAAGACGGAGCGTTTTATGTAACCTATATTTAATATTACATTTTAAAACATTAAAACATTTAAAACGTCGTTAGACTCATTACAATTTGGAAACTGAGGTCTAGAGTCAGCCTACATACGTGTCAGAATAGTGATAGTACCTTAGATGCTTGTTCTGTTCAAACAATTTCAGCGTAACTGCAGCTGTCAACATCTTAAATCAATTTACAACTTTGTGACATTTACAGTGACAGGGAGCTATCAAAACACAATCAGACTTTTTTTTTACATTGACAAAAATAAAACCAAAGTTCACAACAGAGGAAGAGACAGACATCAGCAGAAAAATTCTTCACCAGACAAGTCAATGAAGAAGCTAGTGTGAGCAGTTACAATGAAAATCGTGATGGCTTGTTCATCTAGCTAAGACGTGTGGACATATGTGAGTGATTGATGGAGGAAAGATACACAATCAAGAGCCATCTGTTGGGTGACAGGGTCAACTACATCACAAGAAACAAAAGGGGAAGGAACTGCAAGGGAAAAAAAAACCTTGAGAAAAAATGTAAATGTTTACTGTGAACTATAGCAACAATTGAGGAACAAAACTCGACCAGTGTTGTCAGTTGTCGGAATTATTTTGACAACAACAAAGAAGATTCTGGTCTCGAATCCCGGCTGTGGCATGGATGCAGAGGCGGCGTTAGGTGAGCGCGGGGCCTAGGGCAATAATGACCCCGCGGGGCCAAAGTACAAGTAAAAATCGCTGAGCGCCGAAATGTTACATCTAAAGCCGATAAATCAGTAAGCAACTTCCCCCTAAATGCTTCCTCTCACTTCTTCCTTTCATTCCTAACCCTAAATTTATTCTAAATATTCTCTTTTATAATGAACAACGGTTTCTTATGAAAAAAAAAATCCGACATAATTTATTTAAAGGAAGTACAATATATTTTTAAAACTGCATTGCTAATTACAAGTGCACTGTCAATTTCGATATTCATGATGACGTTTTAACTTTTTTTTACAAATCAACTTTTATATCATTGAGTAAGAAAAATATCAACTCGGAACGCGGGGCCTTTCTAAGCGCGGGGCCTGGGGCGGTTGCCCCAGTTGCCACCCCCAAACGCCGCCTCTGCATGGATGTTTGTTGATTTTAAAACTTAATAGATAATGGCATTGCGACGGGCCGAAGTCAATACTTACTAAAATGACTTACAAAAAAGTTTACAAGTCTTTTACGTAATTTTTTTTTTTAAATTACCCGAAAGAAAGAAAATAGTATATAAATATAATATTATATAAATAGAATGCAAATATAATTTTTCTTCCTAATAGCTGCAGCAGGAAATGTGATATAATAGTTCCACGTCACTAATTTCATTTTAATAAGTACTCTGTGATGTGAAAATCCTTGATAAACCACTGTAGTTTATTTCTCTCCTTCCTCTGCAGGTATGCGCCTGTACAATACAAGTAGCTCAGTTAATACAGCGATGGCTTAGTAATCAGAAGGTCGTGGGAATTATCCCAGCAACCGCCCATCCTGACTTAGGTTTTTCTAGAGCTTTTTCTCAGTCATACGAGGCAAATATGGTGATGGTAATATAATGTTAGTCCCTAGCTGACTTCCTTTCAATATCATATCTCAGTCTGAACCAAAGTTGCCTAAATGCCATAAATAAAATAAAATTCAAAATAGAGTACAATCGCGATATGCAGCTAGAATATTCCTAGTATATGAGTAGAACATTATACAAATATCTAAATGTCCGGGGTGATCGCATTTTTCGACGATATTCCTTTATGTATTCGAGGGTGTATTTTACGAATAAGTGCAAGATGCTTTTTCCTTTCGGGATATTCTCAGAATATTTTAGGTATATTCAGAAGTATGTGCTAGGAACGCCTTTCTTTGTTCTCAAATATTCTAGGATATTCTACGCATATTGAGGATATAAATATTATATTCCCAAGATATTCCTGGAATATCCTGTGCTAAGTGGATATATAAATACTTGTTAGTCATACACACATGGGCGGTTTGGCTGAAAAGTGCTGTAGGTCCAAAATAGGAATTTTCCAGAAGGGCAAATTTAAGTTTTGGAACTGTGTATAAATTCATCGTATTGTTTTTTGTGAGAAAATAGTTACATGCACTTATACTTTGGAATGTAGGTCTTTACTCCGATTACTTCAATTCAATGTTCAACCCCCCCCCCCCCTTCCCTTCCCCCCAAAATAAAAAGTGAAAGATAGTGTTCTACTGCCTACTACAAACAATATTAACAGATTGAAATACGGGACGGTAAGTAATAAGTTACAATATTTCTAGGAACTGCTGTTTATTCTAAATGAGCAATGCTTTGAGGAACGGAAAGTAAAAATAAAATCCAAACAAAATGAACTTGTGAAGAAATTTAGAAACACAAAATACAGTGATTTTGTATCCTGTAATAAGTCTGTTCACACTACTGCGAAACAGCTTGAATTTTGTGTCGTTTGTTTTTTTAATTGTTACTTACTTACTTTATGGCTTACGGAGATCGCAAGTTTATCGCCGTAGTAACAAAAGTTCCCCATCGGGATCTGTCCTGGGCGAGATCAAGACAGTTTTCATCACAAACACCTACTTCTCGAAGATCGCTTCTAATATTGTCCTCCCAACGTCGTCTCGGTATTCCCAACGGTCTCTTTCCCTCCCACTTTCCAATCAAGATGGAATATAATCTTCGTTTTTCTCCCATCCGAGCTACATGGCCTGCCCATCATACTCGTCGTGATTTCATTATTCTTACAACATCGGGTAAGTCGTACAGTCCGTAAAGCTCTTCGTTATGCAGTCTCCTCCATTCTCCAGTTATCTGGTCCCGTTTCGGCCCGTATATCTTTCTCAAAACCTTATTTCCAAACATTCGTAATTTATGTTCATCTGCTAGGGTCGTACTCCAACTTTCCCAACCGTAAAATATTACCGGCAGGATAACCGTTCTGTATATTTTCAATTTCAACTTCATTGATATTAATCGCGAGGTTACAAATTTCTGGACTGAATAGAAACATGCATTGCCCGATACTAAACGACTTTTTAATTCTTCCGTTACCTCGTTTTTACTTGTTACGTATGCTCCCAAGTATTTATTTAAATTTGTTAACTTTCTCTATGTTCTCAACCTTAATTGTTAAGTACCTATTTCCGTTATTCCCTCGGTTCCTACTTGTTATCATGTATTTTGTTTTTTTCTATGTTTACATGTACACCTATCTCACAGTACGCTTCTACTAAGACATCGGTGTTGCTTTGTAGTGCATCTATATCGTTCCCTATTAAATCTATATCATCCGCGTATACAAACTGTTGATTCAAACCATTCAATGATAGTCCCTTTTTGTCCCCTTTAATTTTTAAAATCGCATATTCTAACGCGAAGTTAAACAGTAGTGGTGACAAGGCATCGCCTTGTTTCAATCCGTTGCGAATCTTGAAACTATCTGACATATTATTACCAACCCGTACTCTGCTTATGAGGTCGCTGAGTCCTGATACACATCCTCACTAGTTGAATCAGTTTTTTTGGTATTCCAAATTGTACCAGGATATTGTAACGTTTTTCCCTTTTTACAGAATCATAGGCTTTCTTAAAATCCACATTGGTGATCTCCAATTATTTCATCTACGGTTAGGCGAGTTAGCAGTATATTACTCAATACTTTGTAACACGTTGGAAGTAACGAGATTCCGTGGTAATTATTAGTCCGATTTATCACCTTTTTTATAAACCGGAATTATTTTTTAGGTTTTCCATTCATTTGGAAGCTCCTCCTTTCTCCTTATAGCGTTTATCAATTTATGTAGTTCCTTGATTAGTGCCGTTCCTCCTGCTTTAATTAATTCCGCTGGAATATTGTCTATTCCTGGTGATTTGAAATTTTTCAATTTCTTTATCGACATTTCGACCTCGATCTCGCTAGGTATCCACGGTTCAGCGGTATGGATTTCAAATTCCTCCGTTTGTTCCCCGTTGTGTACATTAAGAAGTTTGTCTAAATAACTTTTCCATACATCGATAATTTTAGTCAGATCCGCCTGAAGATCTCCACGTTCATTTCTAATCATCCCTAATCTCGACTGGTAACCTTTTCTTAACGAGTTTCCTCTTTGTATAGATCTCGTATGTTATTTGTCTTCCCATTTTCCTCTACCTCCTGAATCTTATGCGTAAGATATTCTCGCTTTTTGTTTCTGAATCAGCGTGTGGCGTTTTGTTTCGCATTACTGCAGTGGTTGGTATTTGCTTCGCTTTTATTACTTAGCCATCACTGCATTGCTTGTGTTCGTTCCTAACGAAGTTTAAGGCATTCTTCATCAAACCAAGGCTTATTTTTCTGTTGTTTCTTCTCACCTACACGTTTCGTCGCTGCGCCCTTCATTGTATCACGAATTGCCTCCTACATCTTACTTATATCAATTTCACTATTAATTTCATCTTTATTACTACTCGACTCGGCTAAGATTTCGAACCTATATGAGATTTCGAGTTGGTAGTCTGCTTTTACGATTATCTAATCGTTTAGCTTCGAATGTAAGTTGTTTTGATCCTTTGCTTTCTCTGTTCGCGATGCATAACTTTTCCCTCACTTTTGTGATCACTAACTGATGGTCGGTATCACCTTCCGCTACTCTGTACGACCTAACGTTGGTGTGTTTTCTCGTCTATCTACTAATACGTGATCGATCTGGTTGAGCGTTTTGCTGTCCGGAGATACCCATGTATATTTGTGTATGTCTTTGTGTTGGAAGTATGTGCTCTTTACTGATAGGTTTTTCGAGATCGCGAAAGTTATCAATCTTTCTCCATTGCTGTTGGTGATTTCATGATGGCTGTATTTGCCTATATTTTTCCTCCCTTCCTAGCTTAGCATTGAAATCGCTCAACACAATTTTCGAATTATATATCGGTAATCGGTCAAACAACCTTTCTAGCTGCACGTACAATGTATCATATTCGTTATCATTAGCCACCTCGGTCGGAGCGTAGGCATTTGTTAAAACTGTGTTGAATCATCGGGTACGTACTGTAACGTACGATAGTCTTTTGTTTACGAACTCTCCGGAAGGATACTATTTGTAATGTGGAATATTGTTCCGACATCGTGGTACTGTGTTCCCCCGAGTAAAAAGTGTACTTGCCCTGTCGCATGCTATCTTGACCCTTCCACCGAACTTCTTGTATCGCTAATATGTCTAGCTCGTACTTCTCGGGCTTGCGTACCACCACCTGAAGAGCTCCCGTTTGGTAAAACGATCGTACGTCCCACGTTCCTATTGTAAGGTCTTTCTTAATCCTGTTCTTGGAGCCCCCTGAAGGAGTTCCCGCCCGGAGATTCGAATGAGGGACTGGTTTATCTCCGGAATATTTTACCCCAGGAGAAACCATGAACCATATGCTAATATTTTTTGACATTATTTGATGTAGAGTTGTTAGCTTTACGACCTCGCAGTAACGGAATCCATTCAAGATGTCGCCCTCTGTCCATCTCTGAGCCTTGCCGATGTCATTCATCTTCAGCCTCAGAGTGGTAATGCTGATTCCCCTCACCATGATATTTTTGTTCGGGGTATCTTCCACTAGTCTTTGTAGATGCGTCCACTAACTGCAAGGCAACAGTACTGGTTTCGGTCCGCCCCGGAATATTTCCGGTGCCCACCATATCTGGTCGTCATTCCCCTATCCACCACCTAGAGAGGCGTCTGGTGGCAGACCAGCAACTCCAACCATGGTTTCTTTATTGAAGAAATTAAACTTAAACAGACAAAGAATAAACCAAGCCCATTATTCAGTGCGTACAGAAGAGAGAAAGAACGCTATTCATTACTGTGACGTCAAAGTACTGTACATGTGAGGGTAATGTGAGAACTTATTTTTCTAGGATGTTGTCGCTGCGCTGCACAGTCTGTGGCCTGTATATTGGTTAGCGTATCGAGTTGCTGTGCAGCCCCCCGATCAGCGCTAATGTTTTCCTTTTCACAATAAGTTTTTACCCTTTTTGTAAAAGTAACTTTACTTTTTTCCTTTATACTTTTAAAGAACTATCCCCTTTTGATTCCTTTTTTATTTTATTTTTTTAATTTTACAAGTTACGTTAGGTTAGGTTAGAAAAGCCAGGTTAGATTTATTTTATATATTACGCATTTTGAAATTTTACATAGTTCACTGACATACGTACGTTAGAAAAATCAGCTTGGGTATATTTTTTAGTTCATTAATCACATTTACCCAGTTCGAAATTTTCTCCCGCGAGAACGTCGTATTTTTTTCTCTACTGCTTCCCCACTGTTCATCGTTCTCGCGGGAGTTGTTCCGAAGTGCGTGAAAGTGAATTAACAAAATATATAGATCTAACGGGATTTTTCTAACCAATGCTAACCTAATGCAATTAGGGGTTCCGCCAGGATCTCCCGTTTGCGGGGTGTACAGTCAAAATTGGGAGAGTGTAAGTCGAGTTTTGAAGTCGAGTTTCTATAGATTTTTCACTATAAATAATTTAAAGTTAGAAGTGATGTCGAGAATTTGAAGGTGACACCCCCACAGGAAAGGTGATAAGACTAAATCACCTTAACTTGTAAAATGTTGAAAATGCGTGTATATATATATACCAAACGTGACTTTTCTAACCTAACACGATGAGGAATAATACTGCAGCGAGAAGGTGCTCCCACTGCTGCTATCTGCTCTACCCTTTCTTGATGGAAGGCGGTGGCTGAAGTAACAATCCTGTGTCTGTGTGTGGCCCACTCTCGCGCAGGCGCAATACTGATTGAACCATAGACAAGACTGACAAGCTGCTGCTTTGGAATTGATAGCTTAGTCCAATGGTTAACGTACCAGGAAGCTGATCCAGAGACCATGGTTCAAGTAGAAAAATAACATTTTTATGTATATACGCATTAGGAAATTTAATAAAATTAGTGACCATCGGTTAGGTTATAAAAGACAGGTTTTTTTTTATATTATTATTATTGTACACGCAATGGAACTCCTGAGCTAACAGAGAACGGAATTCTTTTGTTTCAGTTGAGGAAAATATAACATTTTTTTTCTTTTTTTTTTGTATCCTTCCCCCAGTTCTCTTTTTCTCTTTCTGTTCCTCCTTTACCCACATTTATAGTTTTATTTAATTTTTTACACTGATTTTTTTTCACTGTTGCGCTTGACGCTACATATTCACTCACCAATGATAGTAATAATGAAAATTGTTACGTATACTTTTTCAAAGTAACAAAATTTGTACGTGTGCAAAAGTACTCAACACAATCCACTGTTATGCCGGATACAGACGCAAAGAAATATGGTTTGATACACATACTTCTTTGTCTGTTGTTCATATATTTAATTGCGGTAAAATTAGACTACACTGCATTACGTATTCTACACATAACTGATAGCGTCAGGTACACGGCTTCCACGATCCAGTTGATACGACCGGTGACTTCAGATAAGAATAAGGGGGCAGAGAAGGTTCGATTCCAGCTCCTATCGGCCATCCTGACTGAGGTTTGCAAGGGTTTACATTACAAAATACAGGAACAACAATAAAAGCCGATGGTTATACGGTGTGGCTGCGTGTGTAAGAATGGATCGGACGTTGGATCTACACCACTTGCTCGCTAAACTGTTCGGCCATTCCGTTCAGTGTAATAGCATTAAACGCATTCTGTGGGCAAAGTACTGAACTTGTACCCACAACGCTTGGCGATTTTGTAGAGCTAGTTGCCCAGTGTTCGAAAATTGTGTTAGTCCATTTTCCGATTTTTGGAACCTCAGTCAAACCGCCCACATAGAGAGCTATTCTCGTCGTTTAGTTTAGAGAAAGAATGCAGCTCTTTCTACGTCAAATTCTCGCAATAATCTTCCACGCTTATATTAAATATTACTTACAAATTCCATTTTTAATGGGATATTTTATATTTTGCAAATAATTGTTACTTTGGACATGAAAGTTGCTTTTCTTAAGGTGGCAACCCTGACTCAAACACAGAGGGAAAGAAAAGATCTTAGAAACTGCAACAAAAATGATGGAATACACATAAAATTAAAGAGGGGGAAGAAACAAACATTTTATTGCACATATATTTATTTAAGCAGATCGTTAATACCAGATAATTATTGTTTCTTTGGTTTTCTTACGTCTGAGAGAAACATTTCTTTTTAAATCATTAAAGGGAAGAAATTTAAGTTTAAGAAAAACGAAAGAATTACTACAACATTTATGGGTGCACATGTTTCATGGTGCTTTAAAACTGTTCGTATTCGTCTTTGCATTATCGGTGGGTTCTCGTAAATCAACTCCATTTTCTTGCGACAAGTAATGGGCTCAAAGCTTTATAAGATGGACATCATCAACTGTTGTTTGATGGTATAGTAGTGCCGTTGTGTCTGTAGGTGCGGCTAGGATATAGCACACATAGGGGTCAAACTCACAAGCAGCTTGATTCAGCCATTTTGGAGTTTAATCCTTTTGTGTGTATTATTCTATGTCATCACATGTACAGGTTTTTTTCTCAGTCGATAATGACTGAGGAAAAGGTAATTCTCAGATTTTGTGCTTTTAACTGATTGCAGTTATTAGTCGATTGTAACTGTTAGCCAGAAGAAGTTGTGTGTTTATGTAGGTTTGTTGCTGCAGTGTGAAAAGATTACAGATTCACCCTATATTGTCAAATAGATTGTACACGGTGCAGTTTCTCAACAAATATTTTTCTAACTTCTGGACATTATGCGATCTTTATTGACAAGATTGGATTCGAATATGATTTAAAAGTTAGAGCATAGATGCCATCTTCAAGTTGGCCATCGCTTATTTTACGTCAAATGTTTAAATAGGTTGAGGGCCATGTAATACATCTATTTGCACTAAACTTTTGTCAGGAGAGTGCTGTTGAAGTTAGTTTCGACTTTATTTTTTTAAGAGAATGTGTTGAACAAATGTTACAAATGATGTTAATTTCTTCCACAGTACTTTCACATGTTATTATCGCTTACAAGAATCAAGTTAACTTCAACGCTTTCTTTCTCTGCTATAAAATTTCAATCCGAATTATAATATCACATGACTCTCGATTTTAAAATTTCGGAGATGTGAGATAGCCATTTTCAAGAATGTCGTAATACCTTTCATAGATAAAACTTCCGTTAAACATGGGGCGCGCCAATTAAATAATTAGTGACTGTATATGAGAGAGTACCCCATGCTTTTCTTTTTAGTCATGCATAAGCAATTTTTTTTTTTTTTTTTTTTTTACTTTTTAGTACGAATTGTCTAAGAAAAGTATGTCTTTAAAATGATTCTTAATAATTTTTTTTATCGAGCCAGATTCAATCTGGCTGACTTCAAGTATTGTGGGCACGACGACATGGTAGCGTCTTTCACGCTTTGCTCATTAATGCTCGTTAATTTTCCATTTTTTAAAAATGTTTTAAAAACAAAAGGATGATTCCAGACTTCTGGTTTACCCTCTGCAGGCAGAATTTGAATTTAATGTCATAGGTATCCCTCTCGCATGGCCAAAATTCCTATGAGTACATTGTTTGGCATTCTAATCATTATGCTTCCATTAGCATGCTTGAGCTTTTGCAATGACAACGGTAGTCGTATAGTCTGACGCGTTAGACCCACGTCCTAACCCGCATCCCAAAGTCTTGGGTTCAAGTCTTTATGGATTTTAGAAACACACCAAAAAATAAAAATTGGAACGGAGTGTTATACTATATCCATCCTATTTGTGTACGCTTCACTTTGCTTCACTCTGCGGAGTACCAGTTAAATATAGGTATTTCGCACGACACCGCTTTGCTCCGCTCCAACTTGATTTTTGGTGTGTGATTACTCTTTTAATATCTCGCGCTAGCACGACAGAGCTTGTTCCGCTCCAACTTCATTAATGGTGTGTGATTACTCTTTTAATACCTCACCCTAACACGATAGAGCTTGCTCCGCTCCAACTTGATTAATGATGGGTGATTACTCTTTTAATATCTCACGTTATCACGGCACCGCTTTGCTCCGCTCCAACTTGATTTTTGATGTGTGATTACTCTTTTAATAACTCGCGAAATCAAGACGAGGTTAAATATTTAGTTACTTAAAAATAACGCAGGAAGGTAAAGTTTCCTAAAAAAAATTCTTGGTTTGGCAAATCAACTGACGTCATGTCAGAAATTAAACCCAGTGAATAAAAATAAAAGTGACAAAGAAAAAGAAACTAAAAAAGTAAAGCACCAAAGAGCAACGTTGTGGTTCGTAAGTGAAAACGAGGACGAGAAGATAAAGAATGTGAACAAAAGATACGAAAGTGCCATCAACAAAAATGTCGTGTGATGTTTTAAGAGGATGTGACCATGAAGGTAAGGTTGTAGTAGTGGTGGTGGTGGTGTTGTATGAGAGAGGGCTTGGTGATGGTGGCTTTGATTCCTTTTTTTAACGGATCCATAAAAAGAACTGTGAAGGAAAGAAATGTCCCAGCATGAGGGCGGTCGAAAAGAAAGCACGGTACGAAGGGAGAGGTAAGGAATCTGCCCTAGAAAAATTGTTGTAGCATATTCCTTTTTTTCTGCTTCACACACAATAAAAAAACTACTGTAGTGATAGATTACTCTTGTTGCCAACGTTACATGTGTCCGTGTGACATATAGATACACACACACACGGAAAAAAGAAAGAAGGCAGGCAAATCCCAAAAAATTCGCTGACTTGGAAGATCACTATTATTTCCTTTTCTCTTTTACGATCCCCCATAAACTGTATTATACTGCAGAACTAGCGAAAGAGAAGGGAGGAGGGGGTGGGGAGTAATGCTGAATTTGTTTTCGAAATTTCTTGCCTTGAAAGGACAAAAAAAAAACTTTTTCTTTTTTTTTTTTTTCATTTTTTTTCGCCAAGGATCTCGATGGTTATCAAGGGTGGAGGAGATATGGTGGTCCATAGTTCCAAAAAAGAAACAACCATCAAACCTACCCTTCGTCACTCTAGGGAGTCTCCAACACCAATTATACTGCTCCACAATGCTCTGATATATATATATATATATAAACTCACACATCCTTCGTGGTACCACGAAGCAGAAAAGGCAACGGATCTCCCGGAGTTTTTCTGTCACGTCATCTGACATTCTAGGAAACTTGACAAGCTGCAAGAGTAAAGAATATAACAATAGATTTCTGTTATATTACAAAAGGGTTCTTTTGTTTAAGAAGGACCTAAAAAATTATATCTAAAGAAATTGTGAAAGGTAGAGAATAACTGTAACGTCGATAATATCTATTGATAATGATGAGAGATTGGAAAAAGAAGGAATTCGTCATAACCGCTACATCGCAGAACATCAAAAACAAGATATAGCTTATTTTCCTGTATTTATTTATTTATTCTAAGATCTACAGCAGGCATATTTGCCCAATTATTGTAGATTACAATCATATTTACAATTTTACATCAATTTTACATTTTTTCCATATCCCAATCATCTATGACATTCAGACTATTTTTGAATTTTCGCACATTTCCACTGAAAATATCCAAGTCATTGTACCTAACATTTAGATTATTGAAAGCTCTCCCCGCTCTCCATAGGAATGATCTTCTACGTGCTTCTGTCCTAAATCTTCTGATATGGAATGTTTGCTTCTTCCCTGATCTGACTCTTCTGCTTGGCACATACAGCTCCATTCTTTTTAACATTTCTGTCGAATCGTACTCGGAATGCAAAATTTTGAACAAAGTTAGCAAATCTATTCTTATTCGTCTAGTCTCGAGGGTGGAAAGTCCGAAGTTTCTTAGTAATTCCTTGTATGATACATCAGAAGCCGTAAGAATGCAGTTCTGTTTCTGTTTGATGTAAACGGCTCATTCCTGAGGTGAAAATAAATATTCAAATTCGAAATCAATATCTGCAGAGTTGTAAACAACTTCTGAAACCATTGATATTGCTAATATATTCAGAGGGGGGTTGGAGTGTTAGATGCTGAAATAATCCTTGTATTTCGAATCTCTAAAACATGTGTGTTTTTATTCATATGTTCTTTCACGAGAAATGTGGTCTCTATGTGCTAAGAGTAGTAGTAGGCCTTTTTCATATGAAGCAAAATTTCTCAGAATATATTACAACTATGTTCTTCGCTCCTACCGAGTATAATTGAGGATTCTGCCAGGATTTTCAATTTGTGGTTGTATGAAGTTGAAATTGGGAGGGTGTAAGTGGTTTTGCAAGGTTTCTATCTAGTTTTGACTAACATTTTATTAAGTTGGGGGTAGGCTCGAGAATTTGGGGGCTGCATTCCTCATAGGCGGGGGTGGCAGAATCACTGCCGATGTATCAGAAGAAATACGTATTTATCTAATAATAATCATTTTTTGTAGTAATAGCATAGGCCTCATAATAGATAGACTTAGCATGCTTCCCCATTTCTGTCTGCGTTAAAACTAATGTTTTTTTGTTCAGAGCATGTGATTTTCAATTCATCTGCTAGGTAGTTCTGACATTGACCTCACAGTAGAATATGACGTCTATGCCAGAGCTACCTAGCGGATGAATTCAAAATCACGTGGTCTGAACAAAATCCCATTCGTTTTAACGCATACATATGGGGAAGCGTGCTAAATCTATGTATTATGAGGTGTATGGTAATAGTTGTACTGAGATCAAAAAACACTGAACTGCTGAACAAGACTATATTATACGTAAAAAATAAAATACACGTAACGTTTCGACCTTCTAGCAAAGATCTTCATCAGACATACACTGAGTCTGTCCAAAAAATTACACACATATAAATACATGCCCAATAATCTACCTGCTCCCTCATTGGCCGAAGCAAGCAGCCAATCAGAGACGCCCAATCAAGCAGCCTCCCCATTGGCTGGAACTATCAGTCAATCAGAGACGCCATAAAACATCCCATGTTAACAAAAGAGAATCAACATGAAGCAAACTAACACCTTAATTAACATACATATCTCTGTGTTTGTCAACAATAATCCATTCTTTATTAATGCTAAAACCTTTGATCCAGTTCATTAAGTTCTTATCTACTTCTTTTTCTATCCACCAGGTCTCCTTCCATTTTCTAGGCCACATACTATCTTCATGTTCTAACAAAATCACTTTTTCCCAGTCCACATTATGTCCTTTTTCTTTTACATGTTTGAATATAGCATTACTCTCTCTACCATATTTCACATCGCTTTTATGTTGTTTAATTCTTTCTTTCAACAATTTACCCGTCTCTCCAATATACTTCATATCACAATCCTTACAGTTAATACAATAAATGACACATTTCTGCTCCTTCTTCCCTTTATCCTTTCCTTTACTTCTGACCAAATCCAACAACTTTCTACTACTTTTTCTGTACACTCTCACATCATGCTTTCTTAACATCTTTTTAATAACCTCTGTGTCCTCTCCTAACCCTATAATGCCTTTCCATACCACCTCTTTTCCTTCCTCATCTTCTTCTCTTCTCCTAGAATCCACAGATGCCTTTATGATATCCCTTTTACTATACCAATTCTCATTATAGCTGTTCCTTAAAAACTTTTACATTCTTTTCTACATTTTTGCTACAAATCCTTGTCTTGTCAACATGTGGGCCACGGTGGCTCAGTTGGTAGAGCGCTCACCTCTGGTGCTAGGGGTCGTCGGATCGATCCCTGCTCATGCCATGTGGGCTTTGTGGTGGACAAACACCGTGTGCGTGGGTTTTCTCGGGGATCTCCCGTTTCCTCCCACTTTCTTCATTCCATCAATTCATCCCATTATCATCCATACGGCCTGAGCCATAGTTGCCAAAAGGCCTTAAAATAAATTCAAATTCTTGTCAACATATTTCTTATAAAATTAGCTTTGGTGCTTTTATCCACATTACTTTTCTTATTACAATAAATATCAGCATTGCATTCTTTTTGATACCATTGAGTTTTAATTCTCCTCCCTTCTTTACTCATTAAAATATCAAGATAACATAAGCTACCTCCCTTCTCTATCTCCAGCTCTAACTCTATTCCTTTTTCTTTATCCTCAATGCCTTCTACAAACTCTATCAATTCTTCTTTAGAGCCTTCCCATATCCCAAAACAGTCATCAACGTATCTACATAAATACTTAATCTTCCCTTTTCCCTTCTCTACCACCTTCCTCTCCCATATATTCATAATTATATCAGATAACACAGGGCTAATCTTAGACCCTATACTTAAACCTTCCTTAATTCTATATATGGCATTCTTCACTTTGCAAAAAACCAAAATCCCAAATTAAGTTGAGGGCTTAATTATCTGTGTTATCATACATCGTACAATAAACAGTCTATGCTTACTGTGAGTTTCATGTCTCGCTCGAGAGCCGTCCCAAAATTACAAACCAAAACGAAAATCGAAAAAAAAATCCCACTTTTTGAATGTTTGGCTAGCGTAAGCTCGTGTTCTTCAGGTTGAGACAAACTAAATGCAGCCAATAACACGTCAATTGGTGAAGTATGAGAACTGTAACTTGCCTAATATCACGAGCTTATAGTTTATACTTCTCCATACATGTCCAGAACTTGTGATCTAACGAGGTCACATCTGGTTCAAATTCCAGTAGTAGAATTTTACCGATTTTTGTTTTTGCACACTAGTGTGTTCTACATGCTTTTGTTTGACAGTGTTATCAAGAATTTGGTGAAAATGCACTCTGGCGAAATTTCATTCTGTAACCATAACTCATTTTCACACTCCGGTGCAACTCTTTTTGTAACTATAACTCCTTTTCGAAGTACGGGCGCGAATTTCTTTTCTGGTCAGTATCAGGGCATTTATAGTTGATTTCATAGCAGGTATAACTAACACAACCGCCCCACTCAAGGTATGGAATTACGATGTTCTTCCACGCTTTTCTTTTCCTTTCTCCAATACGTGTCATTGTCATAATTGTATCTACAATAGTTCCAATGGAAATCTTCCTTTAGACTTAAATATGATTAACCAGTGAGTCTCCAAAACCAGAACAATCCATATAAAGATGGCGTAAAGATATAAGTTGAAATAGCTGGTCATGTATCTTCTTTCCGAACTACGGACTGTTCGTAAATGAAGAACTGTAATTCATACAAAATCTTCAAGTTTTCATATAACATTCACTGCAAAGATAAATTTGTAATTATTTAATCTTTTATGAGAGAACAAGGATATGAGAACAGATTATAGCGTTGACAAACAATAAGAGACAGGGAGAAAATACTAAAAAACTGCTTGTCTAAAAGTCCTAAACAGTGCAGGTATATTCTAAGAAATATGCTAAGAATACCCCCCTTGAAGATATTAGAATATTTCTAGGATATCGTAGTATGTTCATAGAACATCCTAAGTTTATTCTACGAATGCGTCGAGGGTAGGAGCATTCTTCGAATATTATAGGAGTATTCCAGAAATTTCAACCTAGAATGTCTTTTTTAAATATTCTCAGTAGTATATGCTAGAATATTCTTGTTTGATTGAAAATGTTTTGGAATATTCTATGTTTATTGGAGATCTAAATGCGAGGTTTTCTCTAATATTCTGTTTGGATTTGAATGTCTTTGTCTCAGGCCTTTAGTCATCTTTGTCTCAGGCCGAGGAATATCCAGTTCTATTTGGAGTAATCAAGTGTGTAACCGCACTAAACCATATACCATAAAGGTGGTGGTGGTGGTGGTAGTAGTAGTAGTAGTAGTAGTAGTAGTAGTAGTAGTAGTAGTAGT
>JAGDQP010026163.1:16170-26190 GCA_022664845.1 Lepisma saccharinum
GTAGTAGTAGTAGTAGTAGTAGTAGTAGTAGTAGTAGTAGTAGTAGTAGTAGTAGTAGTAGTAGTAGTAGTAGTAGTAGTGAAGCCTCTCTTCATAAATCTCACACTGTACACGATTTATTCACTGTAAGTTTTTTCCCCTCGATGACGTGTTATAGCAGAAACGACTATTACTGTTGATTCTGTGCGGAAACGGAAGAAGATCTAGCCAGAAGTGGGAAAATTTTTCCTGATTTGACTCTCCCACCACCATTCATACGCTTCGTTTGTTCGGTAAATCGTTTTTTTTTTTATCACCATAAAAGAAAAACATCTGTTTCAGTAAATGAAGAATCACAACAGTCTGTTTTACCAAGAAACATATTGTGTTATTTCCTCACTGCCCTTTTCAAAATCATTTTTATTTATTATTATTATTATTATTTTTAGTTGCCGTGCTTGGTCAACTTCAAACGAGAAGAGAGGAAAGAGGGATAGAATGTAATATACAAAGATATAGAGAAAAAAAAAACGCATCTAAAGCGAAAGATGTTTTTCCCACGAAATCATGAACAGTAGAGAATGTCATGGGTGAGTGAGATGATGAGGACGAAGCGATTGCTGCTTCTACCCTTCCTGCTATCATTAGTGTGTTCTGTTTCTTCTCTCTCTCTCTCTCTAGCACGAGCTACATTACACTAATTATTCACGCTCAGGACACTTGAAGCCTTGGGAAAGGTCAGATGATCTTATTTTGTGGGTTCAATCGACATTTTGTAATAAAACCTACTGGCTCGTGAGTTACTCCCTGACAAATAAAATTAAAAAAAAAAACTCCTTTCTCCATACATGCTTCTAGTACCTACGTACTGTATAGGTAGACCAAAAGGTAACGTGTTACAGTTTCCCATTCCTATTCAATTTATTGTGGTTAATAGCCCCTATTAGCATATCTAAATAGGCTATAAAGCTATTCAGCAGTCGTGTTGGATGGAACGCGTTTCTTTTCTTTTCCTTTACCACGGCAGAACATAAACGTGGATTCGTGCTATGAATCGATAATGTTATACAAAACTGGTGAAACAATTTTTAATAAAAATTATTTCTTTTTCTTTTCCTTTTTTTCTTACCAAATCAAAGGAAAATATACCTAAAGGAAGGAATGTTTTTCTTTTGTAATAGTTCTACCTTATGGCAAGTTTTAACTATGGATTCGATCCATTTTTCTTGATGCTGAGAATTTTCATTTACCTGTCCGTAGTTTGTTTCGTTTTTTCTAACTTCATTAAGCATTTCCACCTTTCTTTATTCCGCTCCTCTGCTTTCCTTCCACTTTTCCTTCCACACATTCTTCTCTGTCTTATTCATTCTATAAGTTTTCTTTTCCCTCAAATCCTTTTTAATACTTCTTAATTTTTCACTATTTCCTTACAACAATCTTTTCACTCTAGTCACCATTGTATCTCATTTATTTATTTAACACGACAGGTTGGATACCTAGTTGAGATGTTCAACATACATGTCATATTCTACACACACACGTATTTATATATTTGGAGATTCATAGTGATAAATTCTGTCAAAACAATTCATTACCTTATATACGAATGAAATTGACTTATTTTTATATTAAATATATCTATATCAGGACACGTTTTAAGAATACATTTATATAAAGAGAACATTCTCCTAATAGGCGATATATCTAATACATTCGTTCTTTGGCCCGGGAGATGGAAAACTACATCACGAGGTCGAGTAACTCTGTGCGGGACGTGCAATCCTATTTCTGGCAATAAGCTTTCCGAGTTAATATTGCTATGTAGTAGTCTGTGTAGGAAAGATAATAGAAAATTAAGTCTTCTGTTTTCCAGAGATTGTAATGCGTATTTGTTTGCTAGGTCCAAGTACTTTTCGAACTTAGGATATGTTCCTGTTCCTTTGTAAGTCAGAAAGCGAACAAATTTAGACTGTATAATTTCTATTTGGCGAGTGTTCTTCTTTGTATTAGGATGCCATACTACTGCACCACATTCTAACTTTGACCGAACATACGCTGTATATAAAATTTTCAGAACATTAATATTTGAAAAATCGCTTCCTAATCTCATTACAAACTCGAGGTTCCTTTAAGCTTCACCAATAATACGCTTAATGTGCATATCAAACAAAAGGTTGGGCTTTAATGACACACCAAGATCCGTAATAGAATCTACTCGGACCAGTAGTGAATCATTAATATTGTAATCGAATTTCAAATAGTTCCTCTTTTTCGTATAAGATATTACACTACATTTTGTAATGTTTAATAACAACATATTTGTTTTGCACCAATTGGAGACTGCCATGATGTCGTTTTGTAAGACTACAGCATCCGATTCGGAAGAAATACTGCGATAGATTTTTAAATCACCTGCATACAGAAGTTTGTTCTCTGGATGACCAATTAATTATACTCATTCTTCTCGACAACCGCATCTTTAACCTTTCCTTCTTCTTTTTAATTGTCAATGTTTCGCTGCCATGTTAATGTTACCAATTGTTGCTGTCAGCAACACTTTCACCTTTTGACAACTCTTTTACCAACATATATCCTACTTCTTCGTTTTCTTATTGCAGTTTCTATTTCAATTCATCAAACTTCCAAAGATTCATAAATTTGTTCACTTCCCCTACAATCTTTCCTTACAAGGTATATTTTATTATAAGATATGTTAACCAAGTCTTTGTTATTAATTCTCATTATCTCATCAGTCATCACCCTATCTTCGCTTCGTGCATTTTCTTCCTTTCATATAAAATCCTCCATCGTAAATTCCAAATCTTCTTTTACAACTAATTGTATCAATTTCGATGAAACTCAGCAGAGAACAGTATTCAAAACAAGCTCGGAGAACTTGAGCGGAACAGAACATTTTGCCGCCAGATGCTTAGAGACGTTCTCTCCTGTCTGCTGGTTTTTCAAACGCACTGAACTGTCATGAATTGGTGAAAACATACATACACACGTAGTTCTAGATAAAAGCCGATTTAATTATTGGACATTTTGTCGCATGCTTTTATTATTTTTATAAATGCTTAGCGGCCTGACTAAGCTACGCAGGAGCTCATATATATATATATATATATACATATAGCTCAATTTTCGTACGCCATTATGAAAACTGGTCCTTTTGCTACACTTCCAAAACATTTTAGAACTCAACACGCAGGTAATGACAGGCAATCCAACATAAGATACAGCAGTTTGAACGCAGCAAATTGAGAATATCATCTTACCTCATCTAGTGGGAGAATGTATATATATTGATGGTGATGCAAACCAGTACCGTACTACAGAAAAACATTTTCATCTTGATGTCAACAATTCTTAATGTCAACAAAAGTAAGAAAGGTCTCGTAATCGTTCCGTTAATTGTCTATAACAATAGAATATTTCTTTATATGTTAATAAACCAAATTTCCTTCTTTAGTATTCATTTCCTATTCCCACGAATAATGTTTTAAATGTTTTTGACAAGGACAAGAATATATATTACTAAACTTGCTTGAGGAGTTAGTAATGCAAAAATAGATTTTATAAAGAGAAATGCCCTCTCCCCTAAAAAAAAATCGAAAGAAAAAAGATCAAGAAGACAGGTGGTATGGCACTAATTAGATACTTGTTGAAGCAGCTTCGTATGTGGTGGAATAATAAATGTTACAGGAACAGAGTTAACAGGATCCCCCCCCCTCTCTCTCTCTCACACACACACACACACACACTATCCTCCCATGCACACCAGAAAACTGAAGTCCATCAGCAATCAATATAGATAGGTCCACCTTTCGTCGGAACTTCATATCACATGGTCAGGAATTTAGCTGTAGGACATTTTAAAAAAAAATTCAGCACGCAAACTTTAAGAAAGAAACTTTCTGAAAAGAAAAAGAAGAATCTACACATATATGTTGCACGTACAAAGCCAACAACTCTCACACACAGAGAGAAATACATCAAACCTACCCACATAATGTAAAGAATCACATTACTGAATTAAAGAGGAAAGCACGTTCTTCCAACAGGTGTTAAAGTACCTTGTAGAAAGAGATCCAAATAAAGCATTACAACCAGAAAAAGCTCGAGAAACAAGTGATCTCGTTTTTTTTTTCTTCTTTATTTCCTAACTAAACGATTCGGCAGGAAAGAGGAGGAAGGTGAGGATTGATTTTCGTAGTATGAGTGAAATGGTATGTGACGTGAGAAGAACGATCATGCTAACTTTTATCAAACAGGATCGGAAAGATTACGAAAGGAGAAAAAGAAAAATAAAGACCAAAGCAAAAGGAAAAAGCGTTTTAAAGTAAGTCAATTCGAATCTAACTTGTTTTGCTGTCTTTTTCTACTTGTTTTCCTTTTTAACCCTTCTTTTCTTGTGTTTGGAAGGAAAGCTTAATGAGTACAAAATGTTAAGTTAGATTTTGTTCGATCATTTAGTGTTCATTATACTGCATCTATACGCTTGCTGCAGCATGCACACAGCTTCTGAAAGCACTTGATAGTCCTTTGGAACATTTAATTTAGTTACAACTTTTAAGACATCTATGGCTCAGGCCAGGGTAGGGGAGGAGCGACTACGACGTAAGTTCCATCCAAGCATTTGCCTAGTGTGACTGACAAAAACCCTGGAAAAAACTCAATCCCAATAGTCGGCCGCTGGTAATGAACCCAGGACCTCCCGAACGTGAAGCCAACGCTATACCAACTGGGCTACGACCGCTGGGTATTTCTTTACAACAGCATGAAGGAACTAAGCCTGTTTGAACCTCCTTACCACCAGCAAAAGAGGACCCTTTCAGCTTTAATTTAAATTTAAGAAACAGGAAGTAACCATGTGAAGAGAAATCGGGCGAATAAGTTGGGTCTTTAAATGCTATATTCCCCTGGCCTTGAATTCAAAGTAAAAAATTCACACACGATCACTGCCCAGTGAGACGGTGCTTTGTCAATGAATAGCGACGTCGTGCTCTACTTTCGATATTGTGGGGAGAACTCGATGAATTCTTGCACACAAACGCTTTTAAACATGTAACTAGGATTCCTCATTGACCATTTTATTCCTTTGAAACAAATTCTTTGCAAATGGTTCCATGAGCACATCAAAGAACATGATAAGCACCGTCGTGATGCGGGGACTTTTCCAGGTGAACTTTCTTGGGTTGGACGACCCATTCGAAACTGATTTTTGACGTTTTGTTAATGGTTCGTACTGGAAGCACCATTCCTCGTTCTCAGTAACATTAGATTCTTAATCGCAGCTGCGATCACACTTTTGCAATGTTGCATTTCTTCGTTCTTTGGTTCTTTGCTGAACGAACGCGGAAGAAAAACCAAACAAGAACAAACCTTTCCTTTATCCAGATCTTCCACCAAATTGGTATGAGTAGTGTTTTGACTTGCTGTATTCCAGTGAGTTCCTTGATGATTCCTTGAAACATTATATCTATCAGACAACAAAACGTAGTGGGTTTCTAACCACTTGATCCCAGGTTTGAGGTCCCAGGGTCCCACGTATGTTGGTCCTCACCTCAATTTTACCGCCTATTCTTGAAACATTTGACTGGAACAAAGTATCCTCTCCGAAATATTTGTTTTAGCATGGCATACGTTTCTATTACAAATTTTCCACGTTTGTAACAAAATTTTATATTCATTCGCTGCTTCTTTTTATATTTCGACATTTCTCAGGGGTTGTTGCTTCCACTGCTGTAACTTCCTACAGAAACCATATTTCACGTTTCTCTAACTTCCGAGTCGACCGCTTTCAATCTTTTGGTGTATAACGGCTTTGAGTTGTTCGATGGTGAGGACTTTCCCCTTTAATAGGCCCAAAAGAAAGAAGTTGGGAGACAATAGATGGGGAGAGCTGAGTGGCCAAAAGTTCATTTGAGATAATTTTGTGTCCAAGAAAACTTTCCGCAATTGCTGGGATTTGAAGTGTGGCATGTTGTACCGTCTTGTTGGTAATATCCATTACTGAGTTCATCATTACCTGCTAGTTAATCCGTCTGGCATGCTTTAAATTAACCTGTTTCCCAATATTTACGAAGGAGGAATACGCGCTGTTCGACTATGTAGTCTACCTTGTTATTCACGTGATATTCGACTCAAAACTGCAGAAACACGAGGACGCGGAACAAAGACAAATGAAAGTCACTGAACAAATATATTAAATTGCATCGTTCACGGTATGTGTATATAAAATTTCACACCATTATCTCAATAACCAAAAGTTTTCTAGACAGTTTGGTGCCTCTAGCGAGAGAATTACCCTATAGTACACGCTGTGTACTGATTTTTCATTGTTTATTACGAAATAATACTTTTAAAAAAAATGATGTTTTATATTTTGAAGTATCTTTTCCACATCTCGAATGCAACGATTGATCACTTCTCGAATATTTGTTTTACTTCCGATCAGTATTTAAACTAAGATTTGGCTCATGGATCCAGGTCCATACTACCTGGATCCTAACGAATCCGGTTCTCGATAATATTGAAACCGTGTATACCCAGTTACTTCAGAACTGATTCCTTTAGGATCCGGCTCCACTCCCACCTCGTAACTTGAGCTCATTTTTTAGGGAAAAAGAAAATAATTCTTGGTTCTCTTTAAATTTTATTGGACTGTGTATGTCCTAATGAAGGGTAGTGCTTGAGGCAATGAAAGTAGAGGAAAACTGTCCCAAACTGACTTCAGATTGGAGTTCACAGATCTATCCGGCTGTTTTTATTCTGGTAAGGTTACAACCTTCTTTTATGGATTTTTGCAGTATGTGAACTCAATCTGTAACGCAGCCGAGCGTCTTAACAATATCAGGAAGACGGGCCAACTGACTTCATATTTTAGGGTGTGACAAAATCACAAAATATAATTATATAATCTAACATTAATTTCCGCAAGTTTCTGGCAATATCTCTGTTTGAATCGGTTCATTCAAAATAAAAGATATAGGGCATTTAACTTAATCCATGATATTGTAAAGATACAAAAAGCGAAGGCATATGCTACATTTTTCCTTAGAAATGAAGGTTATTAGAATTGAAACTTCCATCGAAAAGATATTAGGTGGAAGATACATCCTAAATCCTTCAGCTAAGAACATTGACAATATCATATATCATATTGATGTCCATAGTAAGTCATCATTAATGACTGAGGTAAAACCATGTTATTTCATAGAATTTTGAATTGAACACCTCTTGCCGCTCACTGTTGCCAATTAACTATTAGATAGTAACTATTCATTAACAAATTCTCTTATTTGCGTTATGTCAACTAAACGGGAAAAGTCACAGTAATTTACATCGGAATGTGTTGGGCAAGATCACTCTTTTCCTCTCTCTCTCTCTTTGTTCGCTGTAGGAGCAAACTAGAAACAACGCCCACATTCTTCAGGTAAAAAAAGAGAGAGAAAAAAAAACACCCGACATATGATTGCCGAAACTAGAGTTCTACACAGCGTACATATTATATTAACATATTTTGTTCTTAACAAGATATCACGTTCTTTTCTTTAAGCTATCTTTGTCGTGACAGTAGTACTTTCTCGTATTTTCATCTCTTTAATGTTACTCTTTTTTGGGGGCTAAACAAATCTAATTTGCCTCCAAAACATAAGAAAAAGCAAGGTCATACTTAGGAGGGGTCGCCACTGTGTCCGAAACTTACATATCCTGAGGATTTTCCATTTTAAGAAATATATATTATCTAAATGAAATATTAGTTTTGCTTATGAGAAGGCATTTCGTACATTTTTTTAAATATTTTTTCTCTCCTTTTTTTTAAAAAACAAAAAAACACTTTCGTTTAACTTATTCAATGCCTCGACTAATGTCAAAGAACCGGAACTGAGATGAGCATGTCTTGGAAATTTCCTGTTTCCCTTTCGTTCGATATACACATTTAATTTCAGGATAGAGTTTTTTTCTTTCTTATCTTTTCCATTGTACGTTGAACAACAATCTTCTATCTATATAATAAAATTGAAAGTGATACAAGTGTGCCATTAGTAAACTCAGAAACCACTGAACCGATTTAAGTAATTTTCGTATGAAGTTACTCCTTGGTTATCTCAAGATTTTAGTGACATCAATTTGACGATACAGTTGTCAGGGATCGAGATAAGGTACCATTTTTAAAAAAATGAAGTCAATTCTTTGTAATAATGAATAAATTGTTTCATTTTTTTTAGTTTAAAACAACAATGAAATAAATAAAAAGTTTATATTTTTTAATTAAAAATGTTGATTGTTGCAAAACCAGAAATTAGAAGTTAATTATTTTAATTCAATTTATTCTTCAAACTTGAAGAGCGATTTCTCATGTTTTTAGAGTACTTCACAATGCATTGTAGTTACTAGCCAAGTTTGTTTTCCTCCATTTGTAACTGCGAAGGTTATTAAAAGATGAAGCCATGCTGTGAAATGTGTCTTGAATGTTTACTTGAAAACGACAACAGAAAACTTGAAAAAAAAATCTCATTAACAAAAACATACCCAGAAGACGCCAGAAGTAAGATTTGTACAAGAAATCTTTGAACGTTGTTCTTAAGTATTTGACGAAACGAAAGAAACCATTTCCAGGGCGCACTCTTACAGTTGACTGAAGGAACAAGGCCGGAAGGTAGCGGGTTCAAATCCCACCGAGGCTAAGTTTCTTTAACTCTTTCCCATTCATGAATAAATGCTCCTTTTTGCATCTTTTTTTTTTTCATTTTCAACATTTTATTGCGCCTTTCATATTCAAGAGATGAACATTTTCTTTGAGTAGGAAAAGAACTTTTATTTGAGTAGACAGATGTTCCAAGGTCCTGATAAGAAACCTGACAAAGTCCATTAGGTTTCTGTCAGGAAAAAAAAAACACTAAAAGAAACCAAACGGAAATCTGAAGGTGTGAAAGGAGCGTACACAAGTCACATGATCGTTTATCTAGCCTATTATCAACACGGTTGCTAGCATCAAACTCTGCATGGAGATCAGATCTCTCCGGTGACTTTTAGGTTAGGCCACCTACATTTCAACTTCAATTCCATGCACTGTCCTTCTATCCTTTACATCCTTCCTCTTTCTCGTCACATCAAATAAAATTTTCTTTCAACTAGTGTAACATCCTCATCTTTTTCTAATATCTTGTATATATTATCATATAATGCTTTACATAGGTACGAACTGAAAATGTTACTCGTGCGTAGAAACATACAGCACGTTATAAAAACAGCAATTTTACCAAGTACTCTACTTGGCAGTACTGTGGTTATCGCTGGATAGTTTGAGAAAACTCAGTAATAACAATAATCAACTGTTGTCTGTTGACTTCTAATTGTCAATTACCCCCACGTACACGTACTGTTCAGTATTGTTGACGCCTTTTTTAAACTTGAATCTTAGATGGTTGGATTTAATTCATGTGTAAATTAGATTTAACGAAAAAAGAAAATACTATATGCGAGTATGTTGATGATATCAAATGGCTCTGTGGATGATTCCAGTTTTCTAGAGTAAGCACCCACACCTGGCTCTTTCGGTTCTTCTCTAACACATAATCATCTGCTGGACCTGTTTTTATCAACCGTTCAAATCTCTTTAAGAAAGGTGCTAATTGTAAAAAGAACCAAGCAAGATCATATGTAAGCAATGTAGCCAACCCTAATTTCAAAGAATAAACTAACAAACAATAATAGCCTTGAGTAAACTTTAGGGTAAGCAAATATTTTTTTCTGTATTGTTTCAAGTCGAAAAGTGCGAAACTTTATGGTTATGAACATTTTTAAGTATATGTTTGGATGCACTGTTAAAATAAGCCAAACCCTTGTGGTCCAGTGGTTAACCAAAGGACCTCAGATCGCAAATGGGGATGGAATGGGTTCGAGCCTCGCTCAGTTTAATCAGACGAATCTCGGTTGCTCTTCTCCATCTTGCCCTCGGAAACAGTATTTGTCATATAATTAAAATTATAAATAAATACACACACACACACACACACACACACATATATATAT